>OMLM01020729.1:0-13155 GCA_900302695.1 Helostoma temminkii | reverse complement strand
AGCGCTGGTAGTTTGTTCCTCAGATGTTTTCCATGTGGCTCCGACGGCTCTGCGCTGCACAGGGGCAGGAAACTGGTAATGAGTGAGATGCCAGCCCACTAATGACACATGAAGGCTCAAAGTGTGTGTGTGTTTGTGTGTGCTCTCCCTGTTGGACAGTTGTGACTTTACATCTTAATTACCTAAAGATTTCTCAGGCTTTGCATCATCTCTTGACTGGATGAATCATCATCGCTGCTTTTTTTCTGAATTTTCTCTTAATTTAACTCTTAACTATCCTCGTTTCTCTTGTTCCACAGTTCCTGTGATTATTGCTTTGGCTGCATGAGCCCATCTGTTCGCTCATCCACTGGTCCATCACCCAGAGGAAGGATCTGATGAGAGGACCGCAGACAGATGAGAGGAGTGACCACCTGCTATGGCCAGCCGTATGTTGTTATTTCACTTTTACAATTACCAGATTGGCTCAAATGTAAACTGATACTAACATCTGCTTTTGAGGAAAAGACATGATGACACTCGTCCAGTTGGGAAATTTCTTGAGGTCCCACTGAACCAAGGAGAAGAACACAAACTGTCTTGTCAGACTCTCTGACTGTTAATATTTCAGTCCTGAATGTGTGTCACAGCTGGAAATCTTTTTCTGCTTTGTTTCCACAGCAGCTTCAGAAACAGTGACAGAAGCACTTACTGACTGTGTTAGCTTAGCAGCATTAACCGTTTCCACAGCAGCAAATCACAAATGTAGGTGTGCTGCTTTTTCTAAATGAATAAGTATAACCCAGCCTTATAGTTTACTAATGATGCACCTGTCATCTAAAAAGTATCATAGCAGCAGTTTCTTCCAGTGAATATGCCAATAAATGTTTAAACTAGTGTTAAATTGAATATTCAACGTCCTGTATGTAGTAGAACTCCTACCCACTGGTCTTACTGTGGAGAGCTGCTGTGTCCTGGGATCCAGACTCTCTTCTCACTACTAACCAAACAGAGAATTAAAAAAGAGCATAATAGAGTAGAGAGATTTCTAGTCTCATGCTACAAGCTTAAGTAGCATATTGTAGGTAGATGTACTTCATGTGATTACTGTAAACAGGCTGGTGATATACACTGCCTGTCCAAAAAAAACACACTCACACACTCTAATATTTCCTTGAACCACCTTTAGCTTTGATTATGGCACCGTGGCATCGTTTTGATAAGCTTCTGCAATGTCACAACATTTATTCGCGTCCAGAGTTGCATTAATTTTTTGACCAAGATCTTGTATTGATGATGGGGGAGTCGGACCGCTGCGCTGGACTCATCAGACCACATGACCTTCTCCCATTACTCCGGAGTCCAATCTTTATGCTCTCTCGCAAGTTAAAGACTTTTTTACCGATTAGCCTCAGTGACAAATGATTTTCTTAAGGCTCCACAGCTGTTTAGTCCCAATCCTTTGGGTTCCCTTCACATTGTGCGTGTGGAAATTACTTTCATTTACTTACTGCTAAACAATCCATTCAAAATTTTTTCCGATCACATTTCTTCCTCAAAGATGATGTTTCCCCACTATCCTTCCAGTTTTTAATAATGCGTTGGACAGTTCTATAGTTAGTTTCAGCAGTCTCCTTATATGTTTTCTTTGCTTATTGCATGCCAATAATTTGACCCCTCTGAAACAGATTAACCTTTTCTTTACAACCACAGGATGTGTCTTCCAACATGGTTGTGGTTTACAGGGTTAACAACTTGTTGCCAGCTGACAATCATTTATCCATGCAGTAATTATCCAATAGGAGGCTTTATTTTTTTGACGGGTTGGTTGATTTTAGGTCTGTTACTGCTGTTTTCTTAGCTGTGCGATCAGTAACATCATTATTTTCTCATCAGATGACAAAAACAAAAGTTTTCCTCTTCTGCTTGTTTGTGATGTTTTTTTAAAGAAGAGACTTTCTGTTCATCCAGGAGAATTAGATCCTTGTCTGTCCCCGTGTGGCTGATTTTTTTAAACCCTTCACACAGACGGTACATGGACAATGGTACAGATGACGTGGCCATAAACTACATACATACTGTTGGTCTACAGCAAGTCTACTCCTAGCTTACAGGATACCATTATCTTCTTCTACCTGTCCTATTAAAAAGGTTCTGTCAGTTAAGTCAGGTAGAATGTGTTTAAGGCTGCAAACCCTCCATAATGTAGCTGTAGAAGACAACTTCAGAGAGACACTGCAGTCAAATAGAACATGTTCATGTTCCAGCTGATGTCGTCCTCACCCCACGTTTCAGAAATGAGTTCTACACTCTGCCTTCACTCATGTTGTCCTTATGTCTCTGTGTCTGCTTGCCTCTGGAGCAGCTGATGGTGTAGGAAGTCTGGGTGCAGAGCAGAACCACCTGAACATCCCCATCGCAGATCACGAAGCCTGGGCCACGGCCATGAACAACCTGGGCATCATGTCCGTGGGCATCAGCGGACAGCAGCTGGTTTCAGGTGCAGTACAGAGCTTCTCTTTTATTGGAAGAGGAAGAAATGCAGTCTTAACAATTGTTACATCTTTACACATTCTTTACACTTCCCTCCTACATCACTACCCTCTACACACTGCAAGTCCCTTCAGGTATAAGGACGATTCCAACATGTGAAAAAGTTGTATGAAGTGCATGTCTGTAAAAGGAGCTGATAAATGTCCCTGTAAAGGACGCAGCTAGTAGCTCAGTAGTCTCTCTACTACAGGCCCTGATAAAACCTTAGTTTACTTTCCTGCAGTCCCTCGAGGCTCCACAGTAGATTTTAGACTGTTTCATGTTTGACGGCTACTGTCTTTAAGTCCAGAGTCTCGATGGAGTTGAGCTGTGACACAGAACGCATATTTTATATTATTATATTATTAGAATGAAAACTTTTCTCTGCAGGAGAATCATTAGAAACATTCATCACTGTGTATATGAGACAAGCACTATGGAACTGGTTTTCCCAACACAGCAGACTGAATTCAGCTTTTGTCTATACACTTACTGCACATGCTTTGTTGTTGTCAGTGTTGGGAGACCAAGTGGCTGGATAATATAGTAGTGTGTGTGTGTGTGTGTGTGTGTGTGTGTGTGTGTGTGTGAGTGATTGAAATCATAACATGAAACAAGACGTTGGCTGTTTCAGGTCAAATATATTTGAATAAATCTAAAAAGCGGAATCATTAGTGACTAGTTACAGCTTCTGCTGCTGAACTCTCAGAGAATATGAACTGAATGTGCAGAGTGTCAAATGTGTCTATAAATAATAATACATTATTAATAAATAATTTTGCACTGCTAACTGAGTAATAAATATCCCTGAGAAGAACCTGAAGAGACAAACAACCAAGAACTAAAGACTCAAAATGAGGCTTCAGTGATGTTTGTGGTTGTTCTGTGTCGGCCTGAGGATCCTCGAGGTGGAGGGTCTTTTTCTGGTGCTAGAGACACTTCTCAAGTAACAACTGGTGATTAAAATTCACCAGGTTTCATACATATTTATGACACGTTTTGTGAAGGTTTCAGGCTTTTAGCTTAAGGTTAAAGTCGCTGGAAATGCATTTTCTGGAAAGAGCCACTTTCAGCTCCAGTGATCAACACTGATTGTCACAATCTTTAAATCTGCCAGAGTGGAAAAGCTTTCGAACTGTTAGATGAGACCCAGAGTTTTATTACACTGATGGTGAGAATATTTACTATCAGTACTACATTTACTGTAGGAGTCATTAGTAATAGTAGAAGAGAAGCAGGTGCTTGGATCATGTCCCTGAAATCAATGGTGTATCACCTACGTTTACCAAAAGAGGAGGAAGCACAGTGTTAGCATAGCATGCTTATGTTGCCAACACCTTTCCAGCGTAGGGTTTGATTTGTCATAGATAGAATAATATAACCTGCAGAATGGGGGTGTTGACATGATACTGAAGTTCAGCAAGTGCAGCAGTTTAAACTAACCTGGTTATGTGTGTGTTAGGTTTTAGTCCTTTCAAACTAACACTTTGCTAATGCAGCAGCTCATGTAATAAACCTAATTTCTTCATCTCTGAACCAGTCTGCGCAGTGGAGTCAGTGTAAACTGAGACCTGTCAGCAGCGTGCACAGTAAAGTGCAGCGTGCACAGAGCAGTGTGGCTGGACTCCAAACACTCTTGTCATTGGAGCAGAAACAGCACTAATCTCTACATGTACCAATTTGATTCTCTCTTTCTCCGGTTTAATTTCACCTGAGAATCTATTTATGAAATTGTTTTTGGAGACGTGGGGATTTGTCTGAGCGTCGTGTGTCTTTTTATTAAATTGCACACTGGGAGATTTGAGGTTTTTTCTTTTTTGTGCATTAAGCTCAGAGTAATTGGATGCATGGATTTAACTGACGGCACTGGAGCCTAATTCCTGCGGACCACAGCGGAAACATGATATTATGACAGTGGTGATGTGATGCTGACTGGACTCCACCTCTGGAAACAGCTGCAGCTCTCCACCCGTCCTCAAACTATGCATGGGAAAGAAAGGAGTCAGTTTGATGTGTGTCTCCATACTCAGCAGGGGAAATTCACATCACAACAGCAGAGCAGATGTGACATCAAAAGTTAAACACACAGAATAAATCTAGAAAATTGTATAGAAACACATAACAACTTAAGAAAGGTATAACGATAACGATACACAATCCAGGAGGTGCGACACATCAGATAGAAAGTTTGAGTCCATGAGACTCAACAGCACTGAACTGACAGGCAGCTCAGACTGCAGTTATCCAGGTCACTGAGTTTGTTGGACGATGGAGACTGAGAGGTCCAGTAGCAGCAGGGCCTTGTTTGTCTGTTCCTCCTCTCCAGCTCAAAAACCATTCAGGACTGAGTTCCTTCAGCAATGTCCCGACCTGGTCCTTGATCAGTTTTCTCTGATCACTAGTTTTCTCAGCTCTGCACCTCCGCCTGCTCAGCTCTTGGGAGATTTCAGATCTTCTGGAGGATATTTAGTGGGTTTTTGTGTCTCTTTCCTGGATCAGGCCTGTGGTTTTGCAGGGTGAATAGCTAGCAGCTAAAAGCATGCAAGCAGAAAAACAATGCTGGACCCATGTGCCTCCAAACAAAGTCACCAAACGTCCTCACAAACACAGAAAATCAGAAGATCCCAGTAAGTCCAGTCCTCCATCAGTTCAGAAGAGCAACAACATGAGCAGGAGGCAGATGAGACAACAAAACTAACAGAAACGACGCAGAGAGGAGCTGCTGGAACTGACTGGAACCAACGTGAGTTTAGATAGATCTGGGTCGTAAGCAGCTCTACACGAAAAAAGAAAAGAAATAAGAAAAAATACTAATCAGAATCTGACTAGTGTCATTTTATTTATATAAATGTGTATGAGAAGACAGAAAATCAGATGGCTATATGGGCCAAAAAAATCCAGAAACGGCGCATGTGACGAACTTTCATGGTCAGAGCAGGCTGTGAATTTCCTGCTGAACTATGTCCAATGCTGTTGCTGCCATTAACACTTGGGTGGTTTCTGTTTTTTCTGGCTGGGTTTAGTGACTCGTTTTGGAAAAGGTCTCACACTCTGACAGGACCCTTATTTTAATCAGAGTTCATCAACGTGTTGATATTGAATCCAGGTGTAGAAATGATACACACATTTGTAGCCCCGTTAACTTTAATACATCTGTGGCTATAACTAATGATAATAATTATTGATTAATTATTTTTACAATAAATTGTTTGGTTTGTAAAAAATCATAAAATACTTCAAAAACACTGTTTTAGTCAAAACCTCAAAATGATTCAAAATAAACTACAAAGAAAAACATTTATCTTCTTCACATGAATAAGGACTCAGTGTTTCAGTACCTCAGAGTACTGAAGTACTGTGTAATAGTAATTGTACTGTGCTGAGATGAGAGGCCACTTCAGGGTTGTGATTAGACTGAGTTTCACCAACTGATGCACATCTGGGTGTGACTGACTTCACCTTCAGGGTAACTGAGGCCAGATGTTCCTGTCTGATTCTGGTGAAAAACTCTTCCACAATAATCAGAATTAAAGGCATAAAACCTCCTTTCTCCCTCTCTTGGCTCTGCTCTTCTCTTCTCTTCTCTTCTCCTCCCTGTGTGTGTTTCATTTCTTCTTGACGTTTTTCTCCTGTGTTTCTGTCTCTGGCAGCCGCAGCACCGCTCTGAGCCAGAGAAATGAACCTGGCTCCAATCGTTTTGGCTCTGGGAGAAAAAGCAGCTCTGTGTGATTATGATGAATGTGTGGCACCGAGATGTGTAATTTACCTGTCAGGGTTATCGCAGACAACGCTTTAATGAGTTTTCCTAAGACCTGAAGAATCTCTGAATGCATCCCGGCTACACGTGCTCAGATTTATGAAATATCACCTCTCCAGCTGTTTCTCTTCTGCTCTTTATCTCTAATAAGAGTGTGCAGCTTTTCTTCTTGTTGCTAAACAGCAAGTGTTTAGTCCACAGCGCTGTGTAATCTAATGAATATATTAGTGGTGAATGTGCTGACTGAAGAAAACCTGCTTAAAAACCATTTGTCTTCTGAAACACATCTGTTTGGGAGGAATTCACAGGAAGTACAGTAAAGTGATGCTGGACTGAAACTGTTAACCTCTGGATTAAAGCACCGTCCTTCGACATGCAGACACTGGTCAGTCACTACACTTAACACACACTCAACTCTGTTTGAGAGAGAGACATCAGTGAAGATTTTCAGTTCTAGGTAAAGTTTTCACTCCATAGATCTGGAGTTAAATTGATCGTGGGCCACTGGACTTTAAAAAAAAAGTCCATTTGTCACGACTGCAGTGTGAGCCACTTAGTGCAGACTCTGTATAGACTCACGGCAGAAGCACACTACGTTGTATGTGATAAACTTTGAGTCTGAATCATGTGAGGCAGTGTATTTGATCCCTGCAGAGACTGGGATGGAGGTCTGTCATCAGTCACTGCTCTTCTTCTTCTTCACTTTACCCCAAACACAGTGGAAGTGCCCAACGCCTCGCTTCCTGTGTGCAGCTGATTGTTTAGTGTGTGCTGACTGCTGAAGGGAAAAGCTTTCAGTGTGGATCAGCGCTGCGTTCGATCAGTCCTCCGCCCTGAGCAGCAACACAAACATTCATTTCTATAAGGCTTTGTCCTTTCCCTGTGTGGCAGCTTCCCTCGCTTCTAATTTCAATCACTTTATTCTCTGGGCTGTTGTGGCTGAGCGGGCAGCGGGGGTGGGGAGGGGTTCTGCTGACGTTTGGTTCCTCCCCCTCCCTTGTTATTGCAGTGTTGAAGATGGGAACATGCGGTGCTGCACCACCCTGCTCTATTTTCCTCCAGACAGCTGAAGCATTGCTCCTGTCGCCGCTGTCCCCTCGCTGTTTATCTTCTCTCTTCTTCTTCACATCCTCTTTATCCTGGAGAACAGACATTTGTTCTTCCCTCCCTCTCCTTCTGCCATCAGCTCCTTCTCTGTGCTGCTCATCTTTTGCAACATCCTCTGCTCTCCTTTGTGTTTTCTGCTCTGATTTGTTTCATTATAAAGATGGAACATGTGGCAGAAGGAAAGTCTCCCACCATCAGCACCATGTTCTTACTTCACTTCCTTCTGGAAGTAAACTGTTTCTGTGTATTTGTGCTCAAACACCAAGTATTTGACTCACTCCTGACTGATGATCATTTTATACTGTGTTCATGGTCATGATCTGAAGGTGATTAATGAATAATAAACATGCCAGAACAATTTCATATTATTAATTAATTAGATCTAATCACACATAAGTGGTCAGGATGTTCACTGTGGTGTTAGCATGCTAGCACAAGCTGATTAGCAACAAATAACATGTTGACCTGATGCTGGAACTTGATTCATCCTGTGGAGACATAAGCATCTGTCCAGAATCCATCCAGCTGTTGGGTTGTTTCAGCTCAGACCAACACAAAACACAATCATTATCATAATCATCATCCCCCAGTTCCTCAGCTGTGTTAATTCAATTTAGTTTATTTAAGTCATATCAAGGCACTTTACATGTTAAGACAATAATTATTGTGGTTCTGTTTGCAGACTCTCTGTGCATTCAGAGGTTCGACACTGGACTGGGCCTCATCGCCCCCATAAACCCCATGATGGCGGGCATCAGCCTGGTCCCTCCTCCACCCGTACCCAACGACATACCAGTCATCAAGGAGATTATCCACTGCAAGAGCTGCACTCTATTTCCCCAGAACCCCAGTAAGACCCTCCACTCTGTCCCATGGTGAAGGTTGTGGTTGGTGGACATTTGTACTCAAAAACCAGGAGAAGTAGTTTTTAACCACATTTAATCAGCTTCAGAAAGAACCGTGCCCACCCGTCCATTTCAAAAGGTCCTGACTTAAACCAAATTTTTCTTTAGACTTGCCTCCTCCCTCCACTCGGGAGCGTCCCCCCGGCTGTAAGACTGTGTTTGTGGGAGGTTTGCCGGAGAACGCCACCGAGGAAATCATCAGGGAGGTGTTTGACCAATGCGGGGAGATCACCGCCATCCGCAAGAGCAAGAAGAACTTCTGCCATATCCGCTTTAGTGAGGAGTTCATGGTGGACAAGGCCATTTACCTGTCGGGTGGGGACACACACATACACTTCAGTCAAAGCTCAACACACACATATTTTTAGCTGCAGTGTGTTTGGCCACTTTATTCTGGACAGTCATCCAGAACTACAGATACACTGAGAATTGTCTGTACATCCCTGGTCTATAGCCCTGTGTTCTCTCCCTTCAGGGTACCGGATGCGTATTGGCTCCAGCACTGATAAAAAGGACTCGGGGAGGATCCACGTGGACTTCGCTCAGGCCAGAGATGACCTGTATGAATGGGAGTGTAAACAGCGTCTGCTGGCCAGAGAGGAAAGACACAGACGCAAGGTCCACGAGGAGCGGCTGCTGCCGCCGTCTCCTCCTCCCATCGTGCACTTCTCTGAACATGAGGCGGCGCTGCTGGCAGAGAAGCTGAAAGGTGAGTCACAGCATAAGTCTGCACGAAGCTGGAAACACACCTTTCTGTCCAGAATAAAAGAGCTTCACCCTCTGAAAGTGAACCCTAGTTAAGAGTGTTTGGAACGTGTTAATCTGAGATCACCAGCTTGGTGTAGAGTCTGCAGGGAAAACAGAGCTGTGTAGAAGCTCAGCTGGAAACTGTCACTTATAAAAAAACTGTATTGACTCTCCACCTTCACCTTCCTGCTCTCCAAACATGATATTAAAGTTCTGCCGTAAAGTGACATCAGAGAAGTATATGTACAAGTATAAATACATTAGGGCTGAACCAAATGTTGAACTTTTCCATATAATAATCTACAGTGTAATACAGTGTATTACAGACCTGGACAAACATACTTCCTCCACCACTGATGTTATTTGTCCACTGATGCTTCAGGAGGCATCGTCACAGAAACAGTGGTTTAAAAATCACTTATCAATCACATCAGTGTGAAATCATGTTCATCCTCTCAAAGCTGATTAGAGGTCAGAGTTAACGAGGCTCAGTGTAACTGACACACATCTGCTGATCTGTGTGTGTGTGTGTGTGTGTGTGTCGCCTGCTGAGAGATTTAATAACAGACAAAGTGAATCTTTCAGGAACCTGAACAATTATTGATGCTGAGCAGATTCAAACCACAGTGTTTGTTTTGACACAGCAGCAGCTGCAATGAGGAGAAGCTTCTCTCTGAGCTGCACTGAAACATCTGCAGATGCTTCACATGTCCAGTGTCGCCCTGGTTGAATCATCCAGAGATCCGTGTTTCCTCTGCAGGAGTTTTTATCTCTGACTTTTACTGCGTGCAGACAGTTACTCAGCTCAGTGTGTCCTCTATGCTGGTTAAATACTTTTCTGTTTAAACCAACTTGAGGATCTTTGGTTAATATTAATACAAGTAATAAACTGAAAAAAAAAACATTTATCAGATCTGTTCATAGTGTTATTACTACAGTAACAGTAAGTTATACTTACTGTACTGCAGGATGATGCAGCAGCATCTGTGGTTTCTCACTAACCTGTTGCTCAGCAACACGTTAACCATCAACGCTGGGAATCAGATGTTTGAAACTCATTCATTCAAACATCACTAAGCTCATCTACAGAGTGAAAACAGCAGCTATAGGTGTATTGACCTCCTTTCCCCTGGTGGTGTTGATGTTATGGATGATCTGTGTACATCTTCTGTCAAAGCAACAAGTCCAGTATTTTTCTTCATATAGTACACATACTACTCTTGTTTGCTATGTTGATGGACAGGTTGACAGACATGAATCTCCATGGACAAGTATGTTTGCAGATGACACTGTGATGTGGTGAGAGCAGAGAGCAGGTGGAGGAACACCTGGACAAGTGGAGGTCTGCTCTGGAAAGAAGAAGAATGAAAGTCAGTCGCAGTAAGACAGAATACATGTGTATGAACGAGAGGGAGAGAAGTAGAACAGTGAGGTCACAGCTGAGGTCAAGAAGGTGCAGAAGTTTAAATACTTGGTCAACAGTCCAGTGTGACGGGGAGTGTGGAAAAGAGGTGAAGAGGCAAGTGTAGTTGGAGTGGATGGAGAAAAGTGTCAGGAGTGTTGTTTGACAGAATCAACGGAAAGGTGAAAAAGACAGTAGTGAGAGCAGCTGTGCTGTATGGGTTAGAGACTGTAGCAGTGAGGAAAAGACAAGAGGCAGAGATGAAGATGTTGAGGTTCTCTTTAGAAGTGAGCAGGATTAGGAACGAGCACAGCAGAGCTACAACTCAGGTTGGCTGAGTTAGGAACAAAGACTGAGATGGTTTGGACATGTGCAGAGGAGAGATAGTGGTTATACTGGTAGGATGTTGGAGGTGGAGCTGCCAGGAAAGAGGTCAAGAGGAAGGTCAAAGAGGAGAAATGTGGATGTGATAAAAGAGCAAGTTACTGGTGTCAGAGTAGAAAATGCAGAGGACAGAGTTGGGTGGAGACAGAGGATTCACTGTATGACCCCTAATGGGAACAGCCAAAAAGAGGAAGTACACATGCTTTTCATACTGTACATTACTGTTATTACAGTATATTACCATGGGATGAGGTTATGTAGCCTAGGTCCCAGCTGGTTGCACCAAGATGCTTCTGCACTGTCATTATAATGTTTCTGTCCATCGTTTTTGTTGTTTTATCTCTTTCCACTTACCCCAACCGGTCGAGGCAGATAGCCGCCCCACTTTGAGCCTGGCTCTAAGGGAGTTTTTCTCCCCTCCACCGTTGCCCAGTGCTGCTCATAGGGGGTTTGTTTGGTTCTCTCTAAAAACTGTTCTGACCTTAACATGTAAAAGATGACTCTGTTGTCATTATATAATATGTAAATAAAAAAATAATGATAATTTTACCACCTCACAGTATCTGTCTGCAGAGATCTGAGCTGCTGTATGGGTCATTGTTTGCTGTAGACCAGGAGGAGGCCGTTTCCTTTCACTGTAATAATGACAGCACTTCATCACCACTGACGGATCCTCCATCTGTCCAGCAGCTTGTGTCTCGCTCTGTCAGTATTGGCGCCAACGCTCTGCCTCCTAATACCAACATAAACACCATGTTTCTCTCTGAATAACCTTTTGAATTCATTGTTCACCTCAAACATCAGGGGAAATAAATTTCCATTATTCCTGCAGTCGTCCCCGTTCAGCAGCGCCTCATTGTGCTCGCTGTAATGTGACTGTAATCTGCTGCAGAGTATGAATGGAGCTTTATCAGAGCGGGGAAAGTGTCTCCTTACAGGTTGTGTTGCAGCGGGTATTGAGCTCATTAAATGCTCTCTAATTCACTCTGTTCTGCTGTCGTCCGCTCAGTTATTATTCAAATGGAGGAGAACGCAGTGAGCGCAGGCCCGCTGAGGCTGACACTGAACGCAGCTCGTGGTCTTGGTTGAAAAGCTGAAAATCAAAAAGTGCTTTTGTGTTGAGTGGCTGTGGTGTGGCGCACAGAGCCGTGAACAGTGAGCCCCCAGAGCAGGACTGAGATCCTCAGAGTGTGGTCTGTTTGTTCAGCCTGAACGTCAAAGTCTCATGAAGTGGTTCATGTCCTGTGTAATGATGACCAGGGTTATTTCTGACTTGATGACTTTTAAAATGGATTTAAATAAATGTGAATCTACAGCATGGTTCAGTTACAGCAGACGGCTCACCTGAGGACTGCTCCGGCACTGTTTTCCTGCAGGATGTTTTTTGTTTATAGTCACAGGTAATAAACTAAGTCATGTGTGCAGTTACTAACTATTTTCAATCTCATAGTTTTAGCAATAGATAATAGTGATAAAAAATAAATGTAAAGCTGAGAAATGAACCACTATAAAGTGACACATTCAGATCCAGCTGTTCAGGTTTTCTTTCTGTAGACTGTCTGTAGAAACTGTTGTTTCTGATGTATATTTGTTTTCTTGGTTCATCTTCTCAGGACATTTCTGTGATATAAAAATCCACCTATCGGTCTCTTACACAGATATACAATTTTCTCCGACTCTCCAAGCTGACATCCTGTTTCCGTTGGACTCGCTGTGTTGGACGACAGATGGGAAAATTAGAGCAGAAGTAAATTCACTGAATGATGGTGAATTCATGTAATTGTAAATCTTTAGCTTTCTGTTAGTAGCACATACATACATTATATTGCCAAAAGTATTCGCTCACCTGCCCTGACTCGCATATGAACTTAAGTGACATCCCATTCCTAATCCATAGGGTTCAATATGACGTCGGTCCACCCTTTGCAGCTATAACAGCTTTAATTCTCCTAGGAAGGCTGTCCACAAGGTTTAGGAGTGTGTTTATGGGAATTTTTGACCATTCTTCCAGAAGCACATTTGTGAGGTCACACACTGATGTTGGACAAGAAGGCCTGGCTCTCAGTCTCCGCTCTAATTCATCCCAAAGGTGTTCTATCGGGTTGAGGTCAGGACTGTGTCATCCATGTCTTTATGGACCTTGCTTTGTGCACTGGTGCACAGTGATGTTGGAAGAGGAAGGGGCCAGCTCCAAACTGTTTCCACAAAGTTGAGAGCATGGAATTGTCCAAAATGTCTTGGTATGCTGAAGCATTCAAAGTTCCTTTCACTGGAACTAAGGGGCCAACCCCACACCATAATCCCTCCTCCACCAAACTTTACACTTGGCACAATGCAGTCAG
>OMLM01020728.1:17730-59868 GCA_900302695.1 Helostoma temminkii | reverse complement strand
TTTTTTTTTTTTTAAACATCATTATAAAATATAGAAGAAACTTCACAAATCAACTGTAGTGAAACTTTAGTGTGAATACATATGTGAGTGTGGGGCAAACCAGTGTACATCTTAATGCACTGTCAAGAGCTGAACTCAATCACTCAGTGATGTCAAAGAGCAGAGCAGCAGACAGCCTTCAGTCATCTGATGTTCAAACATGTACACACACCCACACATTAACTATTTTTTTACAATGAAGGATATTAATGACAGCTCTTTCCATTTGGAGGCTATGAGAAGCTTAAAAGGTAACGCAGTGATAGCAACATTCTCCTGGGCATCAGAAGACAAATGGCCTCATTAGCTCAGAGTGAAGTGGGGAGGTGTTGTTAAAGCTGGAAACATAATGTATCCCGTTCGCTTAAACCGGAAATTAATGGGATATCATGATGGCATTCAAAATAAAACATGACATCAACAAGGCTAGGGACAAGCTGTTCTTAAAATTGCTTTTCTGTATGATAATAGAATTGAAATAGACTAATTTGACTGTTGAGGATTGCTAGAAATGCCTGATGCACAGGCAGAAAATTTAAAATTCAGGAAAAGTTACTTTAGATTTCTAATGTGACTACATTATTAAAAATATAGGCAGTCCATGTGGGTGAATCTAATAGTGTCCATAGATTAGGCAAACTGTTTCTCCTGTTGTTTCCTTTATCTGCCCTTTTTGTGAAAAAGAGACCTTTTAAGAAAGCAATTATGTGTCATCTCCTGTCAGTCAGGTGTGTGTGAAGAGCAGTGAGCCGCTGGAACCAACAGAAAGACAAAAAGAACTGAGGTCTAACTCAGCACTGGTTGATAGGCTATTGATCCAGAAACACAGATCCTTGGGGTAGTGCCATCTATAGATTCCACCTCTCTCTTTCACTCTCTCTCTCTTCCTTTTGCCCTTTTGAACAAATTGAGCAAATCAAATGTTAAAGATAAAGGCAAAGATATGATTTGAGATTGCTTAACCTCCCCTGATGACCCCGGTTGTGCCACATAATCTGTACTTAAACTACTGTTATTAAAACAACAACAAAAAAAGATTTAAAATTACATTTTGAAAACAATGAAAAGCAGAAGATGAAATGATCAAGGTAGAAAACAAACTACCAAAACTACAAAAAAATACTTAAACAAAAAAGTAACAACAAAAAGTAAAGGATTTTGACAGAAGAGAGACTGAACAATATATAATGAGGACAGAAACTACATGGGGCTTCTTTTGGTAGGTTGGCAGTTTTGGCTGCTCCTTGGCAACAGCATGTCCCAGTTGTTGCTTTATTAAACTAAGATACTTTCTTCCAAAGACAACAAACAACTCAAGTGCTTTCTCACAAATATATACAGAATAAATTAATTTATGTATGTTTGGCACATATATGTAAAGCAGGCAGAGATATTTGGTTTTATCCAGTTTATGTACTTCGTGTTATTAGGCCCTTCTCCGTCTGTCTCACCTGTGTCTATTTTTCCACTATTTACTCTTTAAACTGTTATATTTTGCTTTTTTTTCTATGTACGTCAATGACACAAGTTTGTATTTGCAAATGCACCCGCTTTAAAATGCCCTGAGGGAGAAAATAAGTATTCCGAATAGAAATGTAGCAAATAGACTCAACTACCTGTGAGCAAATCTGCTAGAATGATATAGCTTACTAACAGCTATTACTGTCTAACTGTTACTGAACGTTTCAACCCACAATGCCTGTTTTCAGCTCTGCATCACAATACCTTCAGGATGGCAGAGGTAAGAGAGGCTACTTGGGGCTGTTCACTGCACAGCTTTTCTTCTGACCTTGTGTACTGATCAAAGACACATACTGGGCTAATTATAGCCCTCAGCCTCTTAAAAGACATCTTTTCTCTCCCCCTGTCAGGTCACATTGGCAACTCCTGACCAAGGAGGAGAATGGGCAGCCTCAGCTAGCAGAGCTCCTTGGTCCCTCTGAGGCTGCCTTAGAGTGATTTATACTCAAGATGGTTTAGCTAAGTATGGCTAAACCCCAAGAGATTTACCTTGATGCCTGAAGTATGAAAGAGCAATATCAGATAGAGGTACAGGTGGCTGTACACAGAGTCTGTGAGAAGGGAAGAGGGCACCAATGCGCCTCATCGGCATTCAGAACAAGTCTTGGTTTATCAAGCAGATTTCAGGCATCAGTGCAGCGTTTTTATTCATGCTTCATGTGACTTTCCACTTCTTTCCTCTGCGTGATCATATGGAGCATGCATGGGGTGGATACAAGCACAGACAGACACACAGACAGATACACACACAACACAAGGGCATATCACTAAGCAGTAAAATCAACCTTAGAAATACTGCTGAGATAACACATACATTGCTATTTTCATGAAAAGCTTTCCACTGCTATGAATCTAAACCCACACACTCCATGCTTGTCACAGCACGATGCCTCCTCCATGTGTCTAACCTTCTGCCACCCTCCCTTTTTTCCTGTGTTTGCTGGTTTAAAGAAATAAAATATGGTTCGTGTACAGCCATATGTCAGTTTTTTAATCCAGCCTCCATCTTCACTGGAACACACTGTACTGTTACACAATGTACAGGGCAGCTAGGCCAATGCTACAGAGACCTCCACATATCAACAAAAAACAAAACACTGTTTAATTTAAGCTTGGTCAAGTGTGGAAAAGAGGTAAAAACTGTAAAAACAGGTGAAAGTCTCAGCATTCTGTGCATTTCTCCATACTGATCAGCTCTCGTGTGCTGAATGTCTTTATGTGAGCCACTGCACACAGGGACATTAACTGAAAAGAGTAGAGTAGATTCAGCAGGGTATACATACAGTGATGTTACATTAAAATGACTGAAACAAGAATCTTTCTTTACATGCAGCATTAATGAGAGGCAGCTGATCAATTGTGGACCAGACATGATCATCTGTTTCCAGCATCAACTATGACAACTGGGGCCATGTGACTCATGACATGCTGACAAATGAGCGGAGTGTAAACAGATAACATAAGCCACATTAGCTAAAAATACATAATAGAACATTTAGGTATATTACACTTATAGTTACCTGCTTGTCGTTGTTTGCAAATATCATAGAGAAACGTGAATTAAGATGCTGTCCCATTTCCAGTTTTTGTGAACTGTTACAGTGTATCCACATCACATTCATCAACACCAAGGCTGTGAACATAGAAATAGCTCCCATATTACCTATTTACACAATTTCTATAACCCTATAAGAAAAGATTATGAGAATAGAGATGACAGACAGAGAAAGGGGATTCCGATAATATACAACACACTTCCAGGCTCCTTCTGTACATCCTTTACAGCTTTTATATGGCTTCCTAAGGCAGCATCACTGATGCAACCTAGCTGTAATGTCACCTAATCCTATGTAATCACCATTTCTGCTGGAGAGTCTAACCTAGATTCAGCCAGGAATTGTACACCTCATTATGGAGTTACAACCATTGTTGCTCAAGTGGTTATGCAGTTATATTTGGAGGTACAGGTTCTTCTCTCTGGGGTGTTCTCTGTATGAATTCCAACAGCTTGCTAATGATTCAGCGAGGAGCACAATCAAACCCCATGGGAGTCAGAACAGAGGCCAGCAGACACATATCACTGAGATATGGAAGCTTCAAGAGAAACGCCTCCAGGAACAGACGACAGGAGCCGCGCAGGAGGAAGGTGTGATAGTAGAGAGAGTAAACAGCACAGCCATTCTGCAGCAGAGCACCAGGCGTGAACTACAGGGATACACCACAGATGAACTGCTTTGTTTCATGTGTTGAAAGTGGTTTGTGTTTGGTTAGGGTAGCCGAGAATCAGCTGATGTGGCACCAAATGTCCCACCAGACAAGGGCAATGTTTCTGTGATTTTCAGCTGTGCCTTGAACAGCTGTGATAAACAGTCATGGATTACTGAGAATTTCATTGAGAAACCTGTGCTTGGAATGAAATAAAGCATTTTGGCAGAGAAATCAAATTATGGCACAGAGTGGAAGAAGCAGGTAAGGCTTTAACAGCAGGTGTTTGCAGGAACCAGCCTCTACTGCTCTTTCTAAATCAGTGGCAAGGATCACATAGTGTAGATTTTTCCATAGCTGGAGTCTGTGCATGATCAAGAGATCCTGCTTTTATCAGAAAAATGCAAGGGAGCAGGGACTTCCTAATAAATCCAATCCTACTGTTGTTGTGGTAGGATAACATGTTAGAAAGCTTATTTTTATAAAGATGTTATTCTCTGGCAAGTAACACATATAGTACATTACAGGCCTTTGCTTAGCAAATTCAAATCCATACTGAAGCAAAATTTGCAGATAATGCTAAATCGTCAAATAAATGTAATAAAGCATGAAACTGTAGCTGGAAACCTTCCAACTGCGGTGCCACCCAAATGAACAGAGGCAAGCTGGTTAATACAGTCTGTCACCTGCCCCATAGTTTTTGGTAATAAAGTCTCAAAGGTTTAGAAAACACAGTTTGAGGAAGAGTCCCTCTGTCAAACAGCTGACACCTTCACCACGGCGCTTCCCTCCAGAGCCTCTCAAACATGCTTCAGTAGAAATGACTCCAAATCAACACAGCAGACAGATGCTACTTCCTTCTGGCCTGAAACACCACAGAGTTCAAACCAAGATCCTGAAGAATGTAACTTACATATTCTGCAGAGTTTGCACAGTTCTGCTTTGTATTGTGCTGTGTTACTGGGCCCTGAAGCCTCACATTTCTCACTGCAGTCACAGCAGTCTACCCAGACCTTTTCTTCAGAGGTATATTGATCAGACTGCCCGTTTTTAACCTTTAATGATTCAGGGAAGTTTAACCGCACATATATAATATTTCTCAGCAGCAATTTGCTTCACATTCACACCATCTTAAACCTTTAACAGTTTTACCCTGTTTAAGTTTTGAGAGGTTCTGAGATAGAATAGACATGAACTAATATCCTCACAATGATATGTCAGCTAAATTGTCACCTATACAGCATTTCAACACAAACAATTGTACGTAAGTTGTAATGTGCTGTTGTACCATTACCAGTGAGACCACTTACTAATCTGCATGAGTGAGACTGGCTTCAATGAAATCTCTCCAAATGAGCAAAACTTCACAGGCAAGTTGACTGATGTGTCATGTGTATGTTTTTATTACATCCTGTTAACTGTGTATCTAAACTCTTCAGGATTTAAAGTGAACAGCTGAACTGGCTAAACTTCATGTTTATCCATTAAGAAAGCTCCAGCAGCATTACCTTCATGATCTGAACTAGAGTAGGGTCAACCCTGATCTGGGTGGGGTCAGAGATAATATGCTCAGGAGATCTGTAGTCGTCTTGTTTATGATGTGGCCTTGCTGATCTCAATATATCTCTGTAGATGCTCTATTTCTTTCTATACAACTAAACTGCAATCACAATTACGTTTTTCTGAGAAATGTAACCGGATTACGTTTTCCGTCATAATACATAATGACCATATCCTCACAATGAACATAAATGACAAGTCGCAAATTCGTTGATACTTAATCAATCACATGTCCACAGGCAAGGTATTTTTATCTGATCTACAACATCTGTTATTCTCTTTAGCTAAAATATGTGAACACAGCAATACATGAATCCAACTTTATGAACATGTTTTAAGGTTGAGTTCAGGCACTCACAATACTGGGTTAGGGTCAGGGAAAGATTATTGGCATGGTATTAGCGAAAAATGTAACAGATCACTTCACAGACATCTGCATAAAACTTTTAAAACAAGCATGATCTGTCTGTAACCCTACTGAAAGTATTTTTCATGCCTAGACCCAACCTCACACAGGTCTTGAACTAGGGTCTGCAGATTGCCAGTCCTGCACATAATATGCCACCCATTCCTGTTAATCAGTGTAATGTTTCATTCATTTACAAAATACGTTGCCTGACAATATATTGATTATGTTCACTACAAAAACAATAGGAGACAGTGTTGATATAAAACACATACATAAAATTTATTTTGACATGAAGCCAATATTTCATAATAAGATTTATTTGTCTTAGGTATTTATTGTCTCTGACATTTCACTTGATTCAGGCAACTGATCTTAGGATATATGAATTAATCCATTCAAGTACATATGGGTATGTCATTGTATTCCTGTTTCTGAACAACACAAAGTATAAGAAACAAAACAGTATAAGTCTTCAGAAAGATTGATGTCTAGTCTCATTACTTTCAAGCAGGCTTCCATTGTGCATCATGAGTTCACAATAGACCTGGATTTAAGAATAAGAAGTGTGTTGCCACTCGAAGTCACAGGAAAGCAAATGCATTAGGAGAGACTACAACACAGTCACTGCTCTATAGGGAACTGTGTGCCACACTGGATTATAGAGTCTGTCTACTAACTGAGAGAATGTAATGGGAATTTGAGGATTAGCCTTTTACCCTGCAAGAAAAATGAGCCACATCTCTCTCTGTTCTCTCATTTCTTCTCTCTTTCTTTGCAAAAACCTGACTCCAGTAGCACCAAATACAATGCCAGCTATAGACCACGTTTTCAGAAGTGCCCTTACTGGCCTGAACACTAAGACATTCAAATTGCTGTGACGAGTCACTGAGAGCTGGATTTTACATTTTCCACTGAAGACAAAAATTAGCATAACTGTAATACTGCCTGAGGTCAAAATTCACATTCTAGAAAATCTGCCCCTAGCAACAACAGGGTAATTAAGACACACTTAGAATTTAGTCCCAGCAGCTCTTTTAACATAACCTGACAGTTACATGCAAACACAACACACACACATTCACCCACTTCTGTACAAGTGCAAAAACACATAACGTGTTTAACATTGTCACATTTTCATTTTACTTTTTCTTGTCTTCAAACACAAACAGCACATTACAGTCAGACAGGAGAAACAACATCACAGACAGCTACTGATGGAAACTGCAAAGGCTGATATCCTTTAGCATGGGCCTACCAAATGACCAGTGTAAAAAGGCAACCAATCAAAGAGTCCACCAATCACCCACCATGCAGACAGATTACTTAGGCTGTGACTACAGGCTTCCTTCTCACCACCAGAGTGTAGTTACTGTACTAGATGGAGAAATGCTAAATATGTGTAATGCTGTATTTTAATATTTATATATTAATTAATTATCAGAAGTCAAATCCAACCACCATGCTTCACTGTCAGAACAAGCAATTTCTTCCTTTCTGCAGTCCATCTGTATCTGCTGCATGCAGCAGGAACACATACATAAAGTGAGCAGCAAAAATGCTGAGGATGACGCAGCAAGCTCTTTATCATTCATGCATGTAAAGCTCCATTAAAAGCTCTGTATGTTTATTACACATCAGAGATGTAGCCTTCGATTGGCCTCACTTAAACTAATACGAGAACTGAAGTGATTCATTAGCTGTTTTCATGAAGTCCTGTTTAAGTCTTAATGGGCTGAAGAAAACTGCAGCAGCATTTGTCTACATTCCTGAGGACCAAACCGTCACAACAGAAATCTGATTTAACACATCAAGCAAACTTCACATTCACTAACTAAGTTATAGGACCATGAGATGGCAGCACAACATTGTCACTGCTTTATGATTTTGAAGACTCGTTTGAAAGCATATTGTGAAAGTTTAAAAACATTGGTGCTACTACAAAGATTTTACATCACATTTGAATCTGCATTTATTGAGCCATATCTACAAGCCTCAGCATAAATGAATGCAAGCTTTCACATTAACGTCAGGATAATTCATTTTTACAGTGCACAATGTGAAATATGCTACAGCTTTCAGATGCAATTGCAGTTTCTCTTTACTTAAGGCAATTTAATGAAGACTTTTTCAGAGGATTTTGGCTTGTTTTTTGTTGTTGTTTGTTTGTTTTCTTTTCTTCACTTCTTTCAGCTTATCCTGTGGTCAGGGTCGCCACCCTTCCCATTTTGGGGGTTGAACACTTTGACATTAGGCAGCAGCCAGGTCGTGAATCACTGACCATTGCATCAAAGGGCAAACACACTACCAAATCTATTTCTGCATTGAAATAATAAATGTGATGTCGATATTCAAAGTTGGCTGTGATCCTGTACTTTATGTATATGAGACTACTACCACAAAGGCTCTTTGTGGTTCACCACGAGTAAAAAAATATATATACATTGCACATCAATGACTTATTGGAGGAGAAACTCTGAATATAACCCTGAACTCTCAGATGACAGCCTGAACTAATTATGTGCAAGACGAATGAAAAAAGCTATGGTGCCCTGACACCACGATTCACCATGGCAACGGAAAAATAAAGAGCAGAGTCTCCAATATAATCCAGCAAAGATACAAATATTAATCTGTGCTAATTCACATTTATCTTTAAAAAAAACAAAACACAACAACTGCCTAAGTTGGAGAAAACCATGCATTTTATTCAGCACAGTCCACTCATCCATTATTCAGAAGGCCTGAACTTGTTCTTCTATTTTTTCTTTTTAAAAATAATCATTCAGCTGTAATCTCAGGCGAATATAGAGTGATGGTAGCAAAACAAGAAATCAAACATATTGTATAAGGTATATGGTTGTTACAGCTTATTTCAGCGTGTGGAGTAGAAAACATAAACATAGAGCACATATTTAATAAAATGCTGTTAGAACAAGAGAAGACTATGCTGTCTGTATTTAAAAAAAACGAGAGAGTTGAAATTTACTCTTTTTCAGTTGCAAGACAATCATTCACACTCATGTGAATGATATGGACACATCATTGGTCACATTTTCAATATGATATGATCATTACAGTTTTATTAACCTGAAGCTTCACACATATTTATTTTATACACATATTATGTACAGTGTTAATAGGGTGTATATTTCACTCAAACGATGAATACACTATGAGTAATATTTACAAACTAATATCAAGCCAGGATTCTTAGCTTCTTCTTCCTGCAGAAACTCCTGCTCAAATTAATGCACTCCAATATGTGCTTTGATATCAAATGAGGAAATGAAATGTGGTGTCAGAGAGCTCCTTCAGGCTCAGCAGGAGAGAGTTAGTTACCACTGTAACTGACTCAGAGCTAAAATGATCTTTGTTTCCCTCAGGTCAGGGTTAACAAACTACACCTGCTTTCTGGAACACTCTCTGGTACACCATACAACAAACAGTACTTGCAGTGCAGCTTTTTTTTTAGACATGGATGAGTTGACAAAGGTAGCATTACAACAGGCTGCTGTGATGCATTACACACTCACTACTACACTAGTGCAGTACAGTACTGCTGGTACAACTACTTCTTTAAATGGTAATAATACGTGCCGATGTCTGAGCAGTAAGTAGAGCAGGAATGCTGCACATATGCCAGGTGTGTGGCTGTCTCATAGCAGATGTTCTGCACTGAGCTGGATGCTCTTGTTGTGATTCCAACCAGACGGGTGCCACTGGTTTCAACTCTGGTATCTGGGTAAAATAAGAGATCTGTAGTCATCTTGTTTATGATGTGGTCTTGCTGCTGTTAAAGATCTTAATATCTCTGTAGATGCTCTCTTTCGGTTCAGTACCTACATGACAACATGCAGATTAAGCAGCATGTGATAACTTTCTAAAGGAGACTTTTTCTAAATGATCTTTCATATCCATTACACTTTATCTGATCTGCATCACAACAATAACGCTGCAAAACCACCACTAAAATCAATGATACTGCAGCACTCTTCATCCCTGCTCCCACCCCCAGTTGTCTCCATAACACCCTCCCTGACTCGCATCTATACAACCTCCACTTTTTTCTCCTTTTGTTTTTCTCCGATCTTCTTCTTCATTTCTCTGGTGACCCATGTCACAACAGGTACGCGCTAACCAATGAAACAGCTCACATTCCGTTGTATATGTGGACAATGGTTAGACATTTAAAGATATTTATTTTTATATTTATTTTCTAACAAGCAAACTAATTACAGACAGCCATGACTTACTCTTTTTTATGTTCAGATGATTTTTTTTTCCTTAAAGGGGCAAAGATTTAAAAGTTATAATTAAAAGAAGAGTAATATTATTTAACATTCATAATCAGGTTCTAGTTACAGCATTTGACATTAATACTTATATTTAAAAGATTATGACAAAACTAAGCATATTTTAACTAAAACACATCTTCATCAACATTTAAAAGAAAACTGAGATGCTGGCCACTGTTTTAAAATCCTAATTTTGAAGTAGTGAAAGTGTTTTGATGGAACAAAAAGCACACAACCATTAAACTGTCCCAGAGTCTGTGATATTATACTCCTCACATCATAATGTGTTGCATTATTCTTTGTACAGATCTACTCTAAGCAGAGTTTGGAGTATCTTTATAGTCTTTTGTCTAAGCATTGTATCACCCCATGTCAAACCAACCTTCCACTAACTGGAAGGCAGATTTTGCAGAAACATAATTTGATCGTCTCTGTCTGGATTCAAGGCTTCTCACACTAAAAACTCTACCGCTGAGTAAATTAGTCTAAAGCTGATTCTTGTTTGCTACTATTGTTCAGGTATTTGACACTATGAAATCAGTGTTGAACTTGAGTTTGTTGAGTTTAAATTCTACATTCGCACAGAAAATTAATACATCATTCACTGAGAGGAGAACTAATTCCACTTTACTACTACAGTAACTAAAAATCTTGAGAATGTTTCCCTGCACAAGAGTGAGTCAGCTGATGCTCAGTAATAACAAAGAAATACAGAATGACTACTGAACATAATGAGCATATACAGTTTTCCAACCTTTCTTCACAATCACTGCACCAGGGAGACCAATGGGTGCTCATCTCAGTCATAACACATTGTTATGGAGATGTGGTTTAATTGGGGCTCCCATGAATCTACCCAGAGGTCATTTCAAACAAAGAGCTATTCTGTCCTGCTTGAATAGACAGTAACATGGAGCAGGTGATATGGTCAAAATGAATACATTCATAATTATCACAGTGACATATTGTAAAATACTGTGAAGATGTTTGGCAAAGGAAACAGACTAAATAAAGATGAGTGTGTCTGAATGTCCATCGATGAGACAACAATTGGCAGCAGTAGATCTGTATGATGCAATTAGGAGTAACATGTAACCTTCTTTAAATTATTACATGAAATACATGATTTTACATGAAACATAGAAATGTTTGGTTTGACTCATACCCTAGTTATTTTATATTGTCTTCTTCATTTGCAAGAGTACTGACACCCTATGGGACATTTAGCACCCCAAGTTTTCGTTAGATAGATAGATTTATTGAATCTCCCAGCCTTAACTGTTGTACAGTGTCTCTGTTGTTATACCTCTGTGGTCCTTTGAGAGAAATACATCAGTCACAGCTCATTTCTGGCCAAGTCCTCTGAGTTTCATGGGCGTGCTGCTGGAGGAGGCAGTAGGCAGGTGGAATGATTTGAAAGCAGTGATGGCCTGCATGTAAAGCTTTAGCACTGTGATGGTGGTGATGTAATGAGTCACCGTGTAGATGGGCTAGAGGAGAGAATGTTGCTTCTCATGTAAGTGGCAGTGACATTTAATATAGTCAATCATCAAAACAAAGAAAGCGACCGACGGCTTTGGTTGCTGTGTCACAGCCATTTTCTCATCATTCCAATTCACTAACACGGATGCTGCTGACGCCCTATGTTCCCCTGGCTTAACTTCAGAATGGCATAATATGTTCTGTAGGTCTCTGATGGGTGTGTGTACTCCTCGGCAAACACATAAATCAAAATGAAGTGAGACTCACAGTTTCACTGAGCTAATCCTAACAACCCCAGAACTGTCAGCAAAGATTCACGAGCCTGTTGAGTTGCATGAACTGGCATTTTTCACAAAAAATGAGTCACAAGTTGCAAAGCGTCACAGCTCTTCCAATGTTTGCCAACATCCTACCTTGTGGGTCTGTTTTTTTTTTTATTTTTTTGACAGTGATTGTACATGAAAGGTGCTGTCTGCCTGAATTCCTGTGGCCTCAAGGCCTGGGTTCACAGAGCAGACAGCCGCTCTCAAACATCCCGTATGAGTCTTATTGATTTTCAAGCTAACCTGGGTTCACTTCACTGCCATTGCTGAATCACTGGTACAAACACTACACCCATGTGTACTGTAGCAGCATCAGTCTATTTTATCTCATCTAAACTCAGTGGTGTCATGTCAAAACTAGCCTCAGTCTCACAAACAGCATATAACTAGATCCATAGCTGGCTGAAATTTTACAACTGTACAACTGAATATTTAAATGAATCACTTGACAGCTACAGTCTATTATTTCTCAACATTTACTATAGTATTTTAAACCACCGTGTGTGCTGTTGAAGGAACAGACTTTGCTGCACTTAAAAATTCACAAAAACAAAACAATCTCAAACTTTTCAAGCAAAGACAATCATTTCAGTGAAAAATATGGTTAATCCACACCAAACACAAGGTATGTGATTTTGAAAATCTTGAATGAAATGCCTTGGGTTAAAGGTTTTAATATAACTATTAAAGCCGTTAAATCTTAAAACTAGCATCAAGTATTAAAACCACACAGAAGATAATTCAGTTTAATAAATCTTTGTTGCACAGACTACAGTTTATACTGCTGATTTAATACCCCAGCGGTATTTCAACTATTCGACTGAACTGAAACAGCATTTTTCATGAACTCACCGCTAAGAACGTCCCCAGAGAAACACCTGCATTTAATCCTTTGAAATGAAAAGAGATTTCTGGGAGGTGTAGTGTTTAAAATGATGCTAGCAAATGCTTTCTTCTAGGTGAAAAAAAGTTAAGTGGAATGGGGAATAAACTGAATGGTGGATGAGGGCAAGAGGTTGAAGCTGAGTGATGTTTTATATCCCCGCATTAATCCACTCCTCAACCCCCACCCCTCTCTCGTTCTTATCCTCTCTCTCTCTCTCTCTCTCTCAGCATCTCTGTGTAGCAACACTCACTAATCTCAGATAATAGCTCAATTGGAGCTGCAGACTTCTTAATGATCACTTTGGGCAAGCTGGCTCTAAGACATGCAGACACAGGGCAATAGGCCAGTAGGGCCAGTGACCAAGCAAACAACACAAACACTGTCACACATACCACATACACATGTGGATGAGGACTAGACATGGGCTGTATCAGAGCAAATTCTTTAATTTTTTTTTTTGCACCAGATGCTAGTAAATGCAAAGAGCTGTTAAGAGTACTGGGAGAAAATGTCTACACACCACCCGACTAAATGCTGATTAAAATCTTTTACTTATTAATAATCACATATGATTACAGCTCTAAATGTGTTCCTTTCTTATACTATGTCTTGCTTAAAGTCAAACTAAAATTCAAATAAATTCATACTACAAATTCAGTATATTGTTGCAAAACTACATGTTTTTTATTTTCCTTTATGATGATACACTCAATTATTAATCAACTGATAAAAGCCAGAGTATGCAGCTTTTAGCAAACACTTGCAACACGGCTCAATATTTCAGATAATACTCTAAAGAAAATCTAATAAAATATAACAACAAGGTAGCAGTCAAGCAGAAACAACTGTAATAAATTTCTCTGATTGACCAAAAATGTTAACAAATAAAAATCACTTACCTTTTCTTTAAATTTCGGTTACAATTCAAGGACTTGATATTCTTATTAAAAGATAAAAGTCACACATAATATGACAGAGATGTGACTCACTCAATTCATATTGTCTGGGTTTTGAAATACAACAAAAAATAAATGTCTTTTAGTCAGACTGTTAAATTGTTACATAATTGAGGTTCTATTATTATATTGTGAACTGCAAGTGAGCGGTTAACAGAACAAAAATTGACCACATACCCAATGGAAAATATGCCTCATTGTGTCGGTGCGATAAAAACATAATCCCTTCCACATTGTGTACAGTTGTCAACAGCCATGAAGATTAAGGAGAGAATTTCAACACAAACAACCTGATAGACTCACCCTGCAGGTCAAAAATTATTCTTTTTTTCCACTTTTTATCACTTAAATTTCTCTGTTGTTCCACATCATCAGCAAGCCTCCATGCAAAACAGACACACAAGACACATTTTTACAGAAACACTGACACGTCAAAAGCACTATGGGATGATTGGTCTCACTCTTTTCCTATGACACACAGCTTGAACGTTTAACTGTTATTCTTCCACATTTATAAGTGCATCTCAGCAAGTGGCCAAATTACTTCACACTCTGTAAAATACTGCTCTTAGCTAGCTTGGCTGGGTGGAGTCCACATAGCTGCACTAGGGGTAATATAAAGAGAACCACTACTAGAAAAGTTGAGTCGACTGGAAGTTTTTGTGCTCCTGTCGCCCGTCAGTGTCGACAGAAACAAACACAACGCTGCAGCGAGTTTCTCTGCTGGCTGAGGATTTAGCTTCTGTTAGAACCAAGAGTTGACACAAGTGAAAGAAGAAAAAGAAGGAGACGGTAAAATGCATACACACGTATACAATACACAGATCGTAGTTATATTGTCAGTGGTAATAGGGCTGAATTGGTTCTAAACAGGTGGTTCAGGCAGCGATTCAGGTCAAATAAGACCTGACTGTAAGTGAGCATGAAACAGCCTGGAGCAGATTTCTGACAGCAGGCCCTTTTCTCTTTTGAAAACTGAAAAATACACAGGAGAAATGCACGGGAGAAACAGCAGTGGATCCCATAACGTGAAGCCTGCTTGCTTTCAGTTACTATTAAATGACTTGTTTCTCATTTTTTTAAGACATAGTCAAGTGATGAAAAAACTATTTTATTTTGGAACACAAACATAAATCAACACATCGTGTTCGTGAGACAAAAACATAAATTAAAGATACCTGTACCTGTTGTGCTTTAATTCACACAGAAATCCTCTGAAATCTATGCACTGTGAGCAAACACTAGCTGAGCTTTAAAGTCTATGAAATGAGACGAGTAATAAGCATTAATCAGAGGTACAGGTGCGATACTTTTGCTCATGCTGTTTTGGCAGGTCTTCGAGTTCACCACTGCAGCAGAGTAGGGTGCATCTGCCGAGAAGCTTTGAAATAAAGAAATAAACACAGACTACAAAGGAGGTGGAGGAGCTCCAGCAGCATCAAAAGTGTGTTTGCCTCTGAAGAAGTTGTGCAGATTTATTAGGCAAAAGAACACAAAGGGACGAGGCCTAGAGTTTGTTGCTGACTGTGCATCGCAGAGAAAAACAAAACACTTTGAGCTCTACGTGGCGATGAGAAATGCCTCGCTGCAGGTAGAGATGTTACATTCATGAACGGAGATAAATCTTTTCGTTATCGCATCCAAGGATGAGAACAAAGTCAAGCGGACATTTTCTTTGAAGGCAATGTAGACTGATGAAAACTGGATGATGTGCAGCTGTAATCAGGATGAGGTTTAACAACCGCTCCATGTCAGAGCAGCCTCACTTCTTTTGTCTGACTCCAGACATGGAGAGACGGTGGATGGCTTTGAATCTCATTCTCACTAGAAACTTTATGCAATGCAGTAAACAAAATATTAATATCGTGGTTCATGTGGACTGAATGTTGTAGTTCTCTGTGAGAAAAGTGTTCGGGGTTCACTGATATGCATTCAGGTGTGTTAATATTCTGTATGCACTGTATTCATTTTCAGTAGCATGCATTTGGTCTACACTTGTGTCCATGCATGCTTATGAGGACAATTATGCATGTATGGGTGCAGCAAGTGACAGTGGTCATGGGGGAATAGCGTTTGGATGGTGAGGATAGAGAGATGGGAGTGCAGCCTGGATGTGGGGGATGGGGTTAACGGAAACATGGTAGAAGATGGAGGAGAATCATGGTGCATAAAGACTATAATATGAAAAACTGTCCTGTGAGAATCAGCATCAGACAGGTTGGAAATAAGGTGACACAGGATGACAAATGACAAATAAGGAGCTGCAGCAAAGGTTCCTTCCTCTCAGCATATTTCATAACCAGGCTGGTGCACATATTGAGTCACGCGATTCTTCAGCTTGGCTTTGTGTTGTGAAGTAAAATACACATGAATTAAAGGTGAGACCATCAATTCAACCATCCAGAAACTTAATTTAAAAAATGCAACCACTTCATAGTCAACAAGAGACTGACTGTGTCACTTCTGCACAGGATTGGTTGTGAGTACAAGCTAATCCTCAACACACTCTTCCTGTGTGCAGCATATGTTGTGCAGGTTTTCTTTTCACTGTACCACACCAACTGTCTTTACCCTTCTCAGATGTGGCAATTTAATAAAGGCTATACAAATACAATATTAAGGTAAAAGTCTTTTCCAAATCACACAGGATAAAAGTCAAACAGCTAATGTCTTTTGCAGATCCTGCACTATGCGGATGCCAGTGCAGAGACAGATCCGACTCTGTGGAGACAAATCAGCCTCATCTGCCTGCCCACGCAGATACAGCAACCCACACCAGCAAAGGAAACAGGCTTAGAGTGAAGGCCACTCTCTAATATAATGGCAAGTAATCCTAGACTGTCATAATTATCAAATGGTGGGTTGAAAGTAGTTTCAGCTTAAAAGGCTTTCAGGAGTGTTTTCACCCAAAACCTAGATGTGTCAGAAGCTCTGCCTGATGGTAATAATAAAACCTTGCTGACAATTTACTACTTCATTCATAAAATAAATACTGAGGAAATATGGTCTGACAGAGATGAATTTCTCTAAACTTCAGGGATGTATGTGTGAAGCAGTCACATGAATGTTTTAGGAACAAAGATGTTCCAAATGACCTGCTTTTTTTTTGGCATGCCCAAGGACACGTCCTGCTGGTCTCAGAGACAGAGCAACAGTGACAACACCTTCAAGACCAATGGATATAGGAGCAAGTACGTGGTTGTACACAACAGGTCTGTGTGAGTTTGAATTTGTGATGGAAACAAGAGCAGTATAAAGAGAAACAGAGAAAGAATGTATGTATGCATGTGTGAAGAGGTGCAAGAATTCCTCCAGAGCCACAATTAACCCAGACACAAAGAACGTAGCTGCGTGGCAAACATGCGGAGCCTGGCTACAGCTCTGGCACAACTTCACTCGTTTCAGCACAAGCAATCTTCCAAAATATAGGCCACTGGCTCGCAGTCAGACAGGAAACTGGAATTCTATTATTTCCACACAGAACAACACATCCAAGATACCTGTCAGAGCTTTGTGCAGCAGACCGATGCACCACGCAATCTGTCTCTCAGCTAGACAGCCTTATTTTTGAAAATGATTGGAAAATGATCTCCCACCCAACGAACCTTCATTTCAAGAACACGTGCTTCTTGAGGTTTCTATATGGGAACAGAAGGCGTGAAATCACCAGCGCACACACAAACGCACACCTTCCTAATCCTGAGTGAAAGCATGATTTTATTTGTGCATCTGTGTAAACTCTGCAAAGCCCCTCTAAAAATAAGATACTGTCACGATGAGCAGACACAAACTGAATGTAGGCTTTATATTAAATTCTGAGAGGACAGAGATCTAAAACAGGTACGGATGCATTTTCTGGTCCATAACTGTTATCATCATGATAAAATGCAGCCTATTAAGATAGAGAGGCTTCAATAGACAATCCAGCCATGATCAGACCATTAAGTCAAGCTATAATGGATAACTGATGGGAGCAGTTCCAGGTATTGTCTCCAAATGAGATTAATGACAGAGCTCTAATTAGGTTTTTTAACTTTTAAAACATTTTCACCAGCCACTGGAAGGTCACAACAACACACCAGTGTGTTATAATGCTGATCCTCACACAGTTAATCGTTCTGTGTGGGCAGCATTTGAAGTGATATAATTCCTATTTTTTATTTTGTTGTATAAGTTTATATATATTTTTGACATCTGAGTATCCGCTTCATCAGCCATCTGACCTCGTTTGTATTCATTTCTCCGCCGGTTTTAACACTTACGACAGTTTTCTTCATCACTGTTGTCTGAGCAATCGTCATCGTCGTCGCACCTCCAGATGGTCGGTATACACCTTTTGTTGTTGCACTGAAACTGTCCATCCTCACACTCATCCGTTGCTGGAAGAAAAACACACACAAGAGGGGTGAACAGCGTCCAGATGGATCAGCAACAAACGGGTGTAGGGGAGTAGTAACCGCTTATAGTTCAACTGTCATTTGCAAATGAATGCCTAATTGATATGCAGCGTTCATTCAGGTCAATTGGCTGAGGCGCTGGGAGCATCGTGGTCTGTGTTTTTCTTTCACTTATTGATTTAGTTTTTCAATATAATTAAAAGCAGCTCTGCTTAAGGATGCAAAGAGCAGCAGGGGAGGGCCTGAGTCTGCCGGACATAATTCTCTACAACATGAAGACAAAGATTCAGCCCGAGCTACTACAGATACTACCTCTGATGCAGTGTGGATGCTCGCAGCCGGGAAACACATGACAGACGCGCAGAGGCTTTTCCCATCCAGAACCAACATTAATGCACTCGGGGACCAGGCTCTCACACATTTTGAAGCAAATGCATCGATTCTGAGCATTACCAATAAAGGTAAGTGTTTTTCTTTCTCTCTCTAGGGGTGCCGGGAGCGCTTCCAATGTCTCTCAGACACACCGCCACCGTTTATATTTTATGTTTTATTACTGTCACACATAAGGGGAAAAAGCAGCACTGACCTTCAGATAAATGAAGCCTCATGACTAACAAGTGAAAAAGTAGCAATGTCCTTATATCCGTCCACATTTCTGAAAGAGGTGATGGAGCTCATTCACATCCACAAAACAAAGCCCGAGAGCCGCTCTTGTAGCGCTGCGACGCCGCTGCTGCTCCGCCGTAACTCCCCCTCCCTCCGCCTCACTGGCTGCCCGGGGCGTGACGACAGCGTGGGGGGCGGAGAGAGTGAGAAGTATAGAATAGAATAGAATAGAATAGAATAGAATAGAATAGAATAGAATAGAACAGAACAGAAATCCAGGTAATAATTCAATATGATGCAACTTGTAAGTAACTATTTCTGATCATAATTAGTATCTGTTCAACTGCCCTCATGTTGTGATATTTTTTGCCTTCTGCATTCAATTGTAAGATATTCCTATAATAAACATAAATCATCCATACACACTAAGACATCATCAGAAATGAACCTGCACAAACAGTGTTTTCTCTCACTCTACTGGAGGCCACACAACTAACAGAGAAGTGAGGGAGCACAGTCTGCACACCCCTCACAGGCCAAAACTCTATTTGGCCTTTTCACAGAAGTCATTTTCACTGTGCTGGTGTTTCTGTGAGAACCAGCGTTTCTAATGACATTAACACTGGTTCTGTTCTGCGACAGCCTAGTCTGAGCCAGCAAGCTCAACACCACGACCCCGAAAACACCTATTGTTTAAAACGTGTTTATTTTTAGCATGGGAACTAAACCTCTTTTGTCAACATGCAGAAATAACATGTAAACCAGTTATTTAAATATTAATAAACATTCAACAAATGATTGTGAGGCAACATTTATCCAATCACTTTTTTTCTTTGTCCTTATTTGATTGTATGAATGATAATCAAGAGAAGATGTGAGAGAGTGACCTTTGAGTTGTCTGAGCATGGCAGGTAATAGTGGTACAGTAGTGGGATGAGCAGAAAGGTGGGGATCCGTTGGGAGGAGCACTTTAGGAATGTTTTTTAGTGAAGCTAGTTACTGGCCTGACACTGGATTCACACAGGCAGCCAAGTCTGAAATACAAATACAAAATGTAAACAATAGAAATAAAATGAAACAGTGTGAGCAGAAGGAGGTGAAACATGCACAACGTGGCTTCAGCGAGGCAAAAACTAACTACAAGCTCCACCTGTCTCAGCATCTACACCACTCCCTTGTACAGCACTGTATCTTGTTGAACAACCCATTATTAATATACCCCCTGAGCAATAATGTGATATGATTCTCATCTATATGCAAATTATGCGAATACTAAGGTGAACCGCAGGCTATACCGTTTCTTAGAGGCAGCAGCACCAGGAAAAGGCCCCGTACCTCTTTCATTAACCAAACCACAGTGTTATTGCTCTTACTAAACACAATGAGGTAATACTTGTCTGCAGATAAAAGTGCAACGGTATTTACAAGGTCTAGTGGCTGCCAGCCAGAGCAAACGTGCTTGTCGTTCAAATCCAGGCCACGACCACTGCTGACAGTATAATCAGTCATTTTAATGCAGATAAGCTGAAGGATAATTTAATCCGTCCCCCAACCTCAACATATAGTAAATATGCAGGCATGTTTCCACAGACAAAAAAGTCACAAAAACATGGTAGCTAGGGCCTGTTGTCATGGTTGCACAGCGACCATCCAGGAAGAACAGTGATGGCAGAAGCAGATGAAAAGGAAAAGTGTTCAGGTGTTCAAATCTGTTACAAGAATTACTGTGTGAAAATTTGTATGCTACTGTATCTTTGCAATATCAGGATATTAGAATTATGCATTAGATCGTTCCAGACCTGCCTGTAGCAAATCCTGATTCTAAGCTGTGAACAGAGTGTTTAGTCATACACAAAAACATCCCAACATAAACAGTGCCCTACTTTTCTGAAACCATCTCTTCAAGATAAAAGCCTCAGTCCTGCAAGTTGTAATGAGTTTTTTATTTCGTCAAAAGCAAAGGCTTAAGAACCTGCACATAGAAACAAAGTGAAAAGGTCAACGTGCGTTAGGCTATCGTCTTGGGCAATCTGGACTGCTCAAGTCAAAGTTAAAGCGACACTGATGTAGCACAAGAAATGTTTCTGCTTTAATCTAATTCTCACTCATCAGAGATAACACAGTCTAAATTGAGTTTACAGTCATTTTGCTGTGAAGAGTGAGTCATGACTAAATGAAAATGCTTTTAGCACGCTGAGGATTAAGCAGGAGGCAGGGTATATCTCAGAGTGAGAGAGATTGTCAATCAGCTGAAATTTAAAAATACTAGAGAGCAGATTTTTAATATGTAACATGGATTACCATGATCCGTTCTCTAAGGCCTCAATACTCTGATTACGGGTCTTTTTCTATTGTCAGGTCTTTCATAGCTGCAGCGTCTGTGCTTTTCTGTGTGTGTGCAGCTTCTAATCTTCTACCTTTAAATGTTTCTTCTCGTTCATCCATTCATACACACACTCCCACACTGATGAAGGCAGAACTGCCATGCAAGGTGCCTGACCCACTGGGAGCAACTTGGGGTGTTGTGTTTCTTGAGACACAGACACTTCAACCTGTTGAGCTGGGGATTTAATGGTTGACATGTCTACCTCCTGATTTTTTTATGTTTGTGTAGATTCTCTTCTACATGAAGTTATCTGGAAGGCTGGACTTTTCATCCAGTCTGACTGATGTGAATTTGAAGCTACCAACAACAATAAATCAAATGTATTTATATAGCTCTATAACACCTTGTTGACCAAAGTAATTTACATACCAAATGAAATAGATTAAATACGTAATATCAATAAAATGAGGAGAATCACACAAACTAAAACACAGCAGACATCAAACCATGATTTTAAAAACTGTCTTAAGTCTTAAGCAATAATTTAAAAGCTGCCAGGTCTGATGCTGCTATAACATCCAGAGTTAAATTATTCTACAACGTGGGAGCTGAACAGCAAAGTCACCAATTCCCCCACGTTTCTATTTGGCCCTTGGAACTTCTAAAAGAAAGTGATTTGAAGACCTGAGTGATCTTACTGGTTTGTGTCGCTGCAGCAGTTCAGTCAGTCCATTTAAAACCTAAAAACAAAGATCAGTAACTTAAAATCAATTTGAAAACGAGCTGGAAGCAAGTGAAGAGAGACCAGAATGGGAGTTATGCAGTCAAACTTTCATTTATTCGTCAAGAGACAAGCGGCAGCATTTTGAATCATCTGAAAATGACTGAGGTACGTCTGATTAACTCCAACATACGAGGCATTAAAATAGTCAAGCCTGCAACTGATAAAAGCATGAATTGCTATTTCAAAGTCAGTAAAAGAAAGGAATGACTTGACCTTGGACTCCACAACATTGATCTGTTTATCCCCCACAGGAGAAGGGGACTGAAGAGGAAGAACAGGCACTGATAGTAACAGCAAAACTTCTGTTACTAAGATATGACCTGAACCAGTTTAGAACAGTTCATAGATGATTCTATGATCCACTGGATCTAATGCAGCAGTAAGATCTAACAGCAGAACTGAATCCCCAGCATCTCTTGCCAACAAAATATCAATATTCATTTTTAGTAAAGCATTCTCAGTGCTATGGAGACTTAAAACCAGACTGAAACTTTACCTCAGTGCCATTGTTTCTTGGGAATGACTTGTATAAAACCAATCTTGCCAAGAACTTTTGACAAGAATGGCAGTTCAGACACCAGCCTGAAATTGGAAAGCAATAATAAGTCTAGGTTTGGCTTCTTTAGAAGAGGTTGGACCACAGCACCATATATTTAGCACTTTAGCATGCTAACGTTTAACTCTAAAGAAAAAGCGCAGGTATTTGCTATTCACCTTAGTCATTTCTTGCAATAAAATCAAAATACTGCAGATCCATACTACAAAATACACCTTTATTCAAGCTGTTTAATAGACTGTCTACAGAATTATCTGTCATCTGTTGTTACTGAAGCAAAATCACTTTAAGACACACCTCTTCTTTTCCAGTCTCTTTGACAGCTAAAATACATTTGTAAAAGGGGTCATAATTTGGGGGGAAGAGAGCACAAAAGCAGGTTTGGTAGGTTCTGTCTGTGTTTGTGTGTCACCTGTGTCAAGGGCCTCAAGAACTGGCAGCACATCTCTTTCATGTGTCACAGCAGCCAGTCTGAAAGATGTGCCACATATTCTCCACACTGTGGATTCAGGAGAATCATATACTGTACAGTCACAGCAGTCATGAAATTCTTCAGTTCATCTCACATATGAGCAGCATCTCAGTAAATAGCATGGCTTCTCCTCTGCTTACATTACTCATTTAATTAACCTTTAGGGGACTCTTGCTGAGCATGCATATGGTTTTGTTTTCTCTGCTCTACATTCACAGCTGCTGAAACTGGTTTCATGGTTTAGTTACATTTTAGCTACCAACTGACAGCCTCTGAGCACTGCAGCATTCAGGTTCAAGTATCCTGCTTAAAAACACCTCTACAGCTGCTGTTGAGATACATTTGCTCATGATTTCATCCCACCTTTCACCAACTGGATGAGATTTATTGGAAGAGTGGTCTGCATGAGTTCTTTCTCTGCGGCTGAAGTTGCCGCCAGAGGCCAGATGAAGGTCCTAAACTAAATGTTATCTCTCCTCAGTATATTATAGATTCTCAGTTAAAATTTACATTAGAGATTGTAAATTATTGCATCCTGTGAAGGTCTTATATACTATAAGTGAGTAACTGTATTTAAGATAAAGAATATATATCTGCCATGCTATACATATGATGCAAATAGTAAACTATAAGTAGTAAACTATATAAATTTGTACAGTTTTGTACGAAAAGGCCCAAAACACTCATTCAGTGAGCCTATATCGCTGATGATGTGTCTAGGCTGCACCATATAGTGTGTATGTGTATAAAAATACCTTAATTTCAGATGGAAATATTACAACGTTTACTCAGCTACAGGTCCCTACTGTAGGATTTACTCCCACTTCAACAGAAATGCAGGACTTTATCTTTATAAAAAATAGTATAGTTATTTTAAGTAAAAGGCTAACACCACTGCATCTATGACCATATGTACTGAAAGCATCCTGTGAAGTCCTTTCCAAACCTTGAGGCTGCTTCCCTCTACTGGTTGATCTTTGGTAACAACAACATCACCCCACATTTTGCACAGGAAGGCACATCCCATATGAAATATTCTTGGTATCATTGATGTTAAAATCATTGAGGTGTTATTACACAGACAAGTTGCACTAATGAACCTACGAATAAAAACACAGTGTATTATATAAATAAATAAACCTAAACAAATATTATGTCCTTGTGTCAAACTGTGCTCATAAAAGTACAGTACATATATTGAAAATGATTAGCCCACTTTATGAAATCAAATTAAACCATTAACTTTTCCATGGAAGTCTTTATAGTCTAATTGCTTCCAAAATAATAAAGACAAAATCTACACAAAGTCTGATTAAAATATTTTCCTGATGAAACAACTCCTACCACTATGTTTACCAGTGGGAAGGGTTTGTGACCTCTACCTTCCTGTGACAAATAAAGGTAGCATCCAAAAAGCTCAAGTTTAGTCATTAGAGCAAAGAGCAGACTTCCAAAACTCATCTCATCAATGTTCACTGGCAAACTTCAGTCTTGAGTTTAACATTGCAGACACTGTCATACATTTAGACAATTTTCATATTTTGCATGTCTATGGTTCTTATTTTATTTGACATAACCTAGTGAATATGACATTCAGTTCCCAGCTTTCATCTGTAAAGAGGTCTGAGCAAGTGTTAAATTAATTCAATTCAATTCAAGTTTATTTATATAGCACCAAATCATAACAAAAGTAATCTCAAGGCACTTTACAGTGTAAGGTTTAAGACCCCACAATACAATTAAATAATAAGGAAAAACCCAACAAATCCCTCGTGAGTGAGCACTAGGCAACGGTGGAGAGGAAAAACTCCCTTTTCAAGAAAGGAAGAAACCTCCAGCAGAACCAGGCCCAAGGTAGGCGGCCATCTGCCTCAACTGGTTGGGGTGAGTGGAAAGAAAGAGAGAAAAGAACAACAGTTTCTAAACCCAATGATGACAACAACAACAACAACAACAACAACAAGCAACAGGCAGGCAGGTTGGATTGGCCAGCAGCTGAACACCTGGAATACACAGCTTGGAAGTTTATAAAGTGTTTCCTTATAATGCTGCCTAGGGGAGACATGTATAAAGTGAAAAGTATTAGCCCAAGCACAGAACCCTGTGGGACTCCGTAATTAACTTTTGTATGCGTGGAAGACTCATCATTAACATGAACAAACTGGAACCTATCTGACAGATAAGATTTAAACCAACCTAGTGCTGTTCCTTTAATCCCAATGACATGTTCCAGTCTATGTAATAAAATGTTGTGATCTATAGTGTCAAAAGCAGCACTGAGATCTAACAAGACAAGAACCAAGAGAAAACCGTTATCTGAAGCTAATAGAAGATCCTTAGTGACCTTCACCAGAGCTGTTTCTGTACTATAATGTGCTCTAAATCCTGACTGGAAATCTTCATACAGGTTATTCCTGAGCAGGTGGTCACATAATTGCTTAGCAACTACTTTTTCAAGGATTTTAGAAATAAAGGGCAGATAGAATATTGGTCTATAATTAGCTAAAATCCCGGAGTCAAGGGTTGGTTTTTTGAGTAATGGTTTGACTACAGCAAGTTTAAAAGCCTGTGGTACATAGCCTGTTAGTACAGATAAGTTAACCTGATCTAACACAGACATGCTGATTAAAGGTAAAATTATAGCCCCTTTTTATGAATAGACACAGTTTTTGACAGTGGACAGAGTGACTGAAATCTCCAAGGACAGTACTTTGGCCCCTAGCAGCTGTGCCTACTTCAAACTGCTGCAAAGTTACAATAAGGTTTATTAAGACATCCTCTCTTTTGTTTATTATTTCACTTAACTGATCCACTTGTCTGTCTTCATCACATTTTCTTTGCTTATAACAAAATAAGATACATGACTTGTTAAAATTTACTGACTTTGGTTGATGTTTGAAAGCTCATATACTATATATAAATGAGTGAATTACACTTAGTGACACTGTACACTAGGGGGAGAAAGTGCATGTTTTTTGTTCTGTTCCACTAATCCATCAGGGGCTTTCAAGAAGGCTCAGCAACAGCTTATCAGAGGTGTTGAAAATTAAAAGAGGAGGAGGGGAAAATGCCTCAGTTACAAATCCAACCACTGGTCAATGTACCACATGTTTACTGCCAATTAAAATTTAGTTTAGTTTACTAAGACCATTCTGAACAGTAGGTGGGTTACATTTTTGTGAAATGTTTTGTCTCAGTATGTGTGCTTAAACACATGAGGATGTCAAAGAGAACTTTTTTTTTACTGCAGATATTAGTAATGTCTCAAGGAAGGAAAAGTGCAGGTGTATTCAGTAGCGGACAGTGGCTCTGTTATTGTTACCAGGCAAGTCAACATGTATGTTTACTGAACAACAGTTGCACATTAAGAAGATTGATTAACCTCTCTCCTCTCGGTATCCTGAAGCCTTGAGGGAACCTGCGGCTTCTCTCTGCTCCTGCATTTTGGGTCTATAGTTAACAATTGTTGCTTGTTTATGGTTTTTCTCCATTTAGCTTGTCTGGTACAAAGGCCTCATTGATGGATAATTGATTGTGGTGATTCCTCCTTTTTTGTCCCTCGTGGACACAAACACCAATGACAATTGGAAAGTCACAGAAAGTTCAATAAGCATTAATTTCACAAGCTTGGAAAATGCAACATTTTCCCCTGTGGCATTCTACAGTGTGGGGAATTTTCTATTTATTATGTATGCGTGTATGTCCAGGGATACCTATCACTAGTCAATATCAGTTGACTAGGCTCCCCCTGGTGAGATAGTAAAATTAATTTAACCAATGAAAGCAACTAAATACCATTGCCTTAGATATTCTAAACATACTGTATTATCCCCACATCTGGTAACTGTAAGCTTCTACAAAAACAGGACAGAAAAAAACACAAGGTTCAATTCTACAGCATCGTTTTTCTCTTTTCTCAGGCCTCAGAAATATGAGTCAACATATGAAAGTGTTTATTATACTAATTGATTGCAAGTAAATCTAATTAATCAGCCCTATTTGTTCACAAAGTAAACACACGTGGTATCTGTAAAAGGGAGGTATGTATTTTTCACACTTCCAGGGAAAGGTTAAATCAGCGTACGTGGCTATGAATTCATTTTCTCATCTAGAAATGGGAACAAAAAGTAGGATCCATCAGCACCTTTCACTGGTATTAATACAAGGGAAAGATGCAGGAACATTGGGCATATGCTACAAAAATTAATTATACAAAAGCTTATTCCTGTGACTGAGGGTCAGCAGAAGGTAGCTTCACACATTGTTTTGAAAGATTTCCCCCAGATGCATACGAGCAAAGGATAAGAGAACAAATACAACAATTACAGGAACAGCCATGTGTACTAAAGTGGCTCTCCAGAGTACAGTTGTGTTGTTCTGCCAATTTGGCAGCAAGAGCTTGGAAGCAGAGAGACAGAAGGACTTCTGTCATATTTGTATGATTTTCTAGGAACTGACATCACCAGAAAAGTTGAGCATAACTTAAAGCCATCCTATTTTTGATGGTTTCTTTTTAAATTAGTTAAATATAAACCTGGAATGGAAAAGAGTGTTTCCCTAATTGTCAAACCTATCTCAAAATAATTAGAAGAAATATTTTTAGCATTGGCAGGTGTGTTACTGGAAGACACAGATCAGCACCATTCACTGTCGCCAATCTAAAAGACTCAGTGTGTAAATGACGCTATCCTTGGGATCACAGAAACACCATTATCACTACCCACTGACATCACTCGGGCCTCCACAACACACGCCCGTCTTGTGCAGCATATTCATTGTGTTCACTGGTCAGCCCATTGTCTGTGTAGGGACACGGTGAACAATGTCGCCAATCTCTGCGCAAACCATGATCCATCACTGCTATTGTGACTCGTCTTTTTCCCACTTAACCAGACAAGATGGTGTTCCCGTGTGATGAGAGGAGGAGGGAGGGATTCGCTGTCCTGCCTGGCACAGGGTTGGAGGGCACAGAATTTTAGATCTGTGACCCCAGTACAGCTAATCTGCCAGGATGTCAGCTGTATCATCACTTATCTACTACTTCAGTGACTGTTACCCAGTGGAAATTTCTGCCTGCAACAGACACTTCGACCATCTGAGAAGAGATTGATCCCTGAAAGCAGCTGGAGCAAATTAAATCAACTACTCGGCCACTAGAATTTTTTTCCCGAAATCGGATTATTTTTGTGATTTATCTCTACACAATGAAACAAGATCAAACAGCTGTGGGATGTTTTAATCTGACTACTGTAATTACTGTACTTTGAAGTTGAAGATGAGGAGATGCAAATGGATGGACAGCAACACCTGACACTCTTTTAACACCAAGTGAGTAACTGTTTTAGCATCTGTGCAGTTGAAGCACGGGATGTTGTTATTGATATACAACATAAATACACAAAAATTTATTTTAATGTATCTATTTAAACATTTCCCTATGGAACATTTGCATTTGAAGGCTCTAGTGTTGTATTATGTTCATTAACACAAATTCTATCTTATGAGGTCAGTGCCAGAGATGCAGACCTTCTTCAACACTATGCGTCGACCACCAAGCCTGTACATGGAAGCTACCCTGATGCAGCGACGTGTCCTGGAAGACCAGGTGGAACTGTGGTGGTTCAGAGAGCCACACCACTCTCTGTTGTGCTACTGTGTCTCAGTGGCACTCATACTGGGGCTGGGGCTCGGTGGCGTTGGACTCCTCTCCACAACTACCAGCCTGTCTGGGGAGTGGCGCCTTGGGGTGGGAACCACACTCTGTCTGTTAGCTCTCGCTGTTCTGCTCAAGCAGCTCCTCAGCTCTGCCATCCAGGACATGAACTGTGTGCGCAGCCGGCGTCGGATCGACCAACTGAAGAGCGGTGGGAGGGCTGACCCAGCACTGATCCTGGCTGTGGGGCTAGCCGTGATGCTTTGTGGGACAGTACTTCTCTGTGTGGCAACAATTGGCAGCCAAGGTCTCGACAGCAGGGAAATGATGGTGTCTGGACTGGTGCTGATAGCTGCTGGAGTAGGCATGGCTCTAGCTGTCATTGGTTACATCATGCTCATCTACCTTAAAAGAAGAAGGGAGCAGAGAAGGAGAATGATGATGAGAATGAGCAGAGAGAGGAGGCTCGGGAGTCAAGCTGCCTGGGTCTTCAGTGTCTCGGGAGGACAGATGAGCCAGGCCAGGAGAGAGACGTCCTCCAGCAGAACCAGTCTGATCTGAATGGACTAATTAGGCAAAAAGACTCAATACAAGGAAAGAGAGAGAAGGTTTGATGAAATTTCACAAGTAATGTAGTTATCTATTCAGGAGACAGTTTATAGTACTGTAGCCCACTTAAATCCTCTATGCCATGATTATAAAACTGACTACCATTGAATATCATCAGAAGAATGCCTGCACATCATTTTTACCAGAGTGTTTTCTACAATGGCTCAGTAATTTGATAAGCACGTTTCCCCGTTTAAATGAAGTATGATTGAAAATAAACTCAGCAAATGTTCAGATCAAAATGAAAACATTGTGCTGGATGTGTTCTGTGCACTTGACAAGATTCAGCGAAGGACAATTGTAGATAATCACACATTTTAAATGTAACAAATATGGGATTTCAATAAGAATCACTTTATTCATGAAGTGCAGTCAAATTATTTCAGACAATACATTCAAATGCGCTAAAACACTTTCTTTCTACTTTCTGTTACTCCCGTCTCACATGAACGCTCTTGAGTTTCTGTCTCACACACGTCACATTCTGCACATTCAGTACAAAACAAGATGATGGAGCGTCAAGTTGTCTCACCTCTTTGTTTTTGATTCACAGCCAAAACAAAGAAGAAAATTAACCAACCGCATAACTTCAGTGTGAATATTTTACTTTTTTTGTATGAACAGTGAAATATTTAGTGTTTTACCACAAACTTACAGATGTATATTTAAACAGTATATAAAATGAAAGACTATCTGAAAGAACAAAAATGACTTAAAAGAAACAGCAGAGTTAATAGTATATAAAGGTAAATGCCCTTTGCCATTTGAGTAATGAAATCTCATTAGAATGAAAAAGTGTTGCTGTCAGCTCAGTAAAGCTGTAGGGGCTGTGATCCAGTGTGCAGATAAATTCTACTTTTCCCTCACAAGCACTACATATATACAAACTCAATCTGTAACATTTTTTTATAAAAATCTCTCTATTTCAGTTAATACATCTTAATTATTTGTTTTAATTTGCTCACTTTGGACACAACGCTAATCATCACTGCATTTTTAAGCAGCCATGGCTCATCCAGTTTTCACATTTATCATACTGCTGTGCACTTACAGCAGAAATACTTCACTGGAACAGGGAAAAAAACAACTAAAATCTCTTTCACTTTTTTTTTGTCATTCCCTTTTTCTCATGGTAGTTTTCCCTGGTCTGGTCTTTAACTTTTGAAGGAAACTCAGCAAGGTATCATTCATGGTATCATTCATAAGCTGTGATTGTGGGTTGAGACAAGTGCTGCTTTATTTTAAAACTGGTAGAAAACTGTCAATCAAGATCTCCCATAAAGCATCATTTCATTTTTAGTTGTAAACAAGCTGTTTTTGAAGATGTCTGCTAATATGTAATCATGCTATAGAAAAGTGAATATCATCGTCGCTGTCCACTGTCCCCTCCTCCTCCTCCCTTTCTCTCTCTGCCCTCTCTTTCTCACTCGTCTGGATATAGTTATCCTCTATGAAGCCATCGTCATCCTCATCCAGCCCACCGGTAGTCCCTCCAACTACTTCCATTCTACCGGACACACTGTTGGGAAAGGACACCTCATCTTGACCATACTGGCTGACCCCGTCAATCTCTCGGAGCAGTGAGTGCCTGTAGCTGGCCAGGAAGCGATGGAAGATGCGAAACTTGACCACCATCACAATGAGGAGAGAGATGGTGAGGACAGTGCCCAGTCCTGCAGCTAGATAGGACCACTCCAGTGACTTTGTGCTGTCACCTGTGCTGTCACCTGGAAAAAAAAACAGAAACAAATGGTGTGTTATATGTGTAACTAAAAGAAGAAGTCAACATTAGTGCTTTTGAAATGTTTCCTGTAAATGAAATACTTTGGAGTTCAAAGTCCCTTGAACATGCCTGGTTATAAATATGATGGTAAAACACCCAGCAGAGTGTTCCTTTTTACGACTTACTTCCAAATGTACTGCCGTTATTCACCCTGTTTTCTTCTTCTATTAGAAGATGTCTCAGAGAGCCTCTATGTTCTCCATCGGATATGAAAGCAGGATGTGCGTTTCTGACAAATGTTGCACAAAGAAAAAATACCACAGAGATTCTGCAGCTCCACTGAAGCATTTCTGTGTCCTTTGGTCTAAAGAAATCAGAGCATCAACATTTACATTTACTGAGGATTACAAAAAGTATGAAATGTCCTTGTGTTATTAGTCCTCATGTACAGTTTTGCAAATAAAATCTACCCAAAGAAGGAATTTCTCTAAAAAGGCAGTGACTACAGAATAGACCCACTTGATGTGATTACCCCAAAGCTTGAACATAAACAGACTGAAATCACAATTTAGAAAGGGATGTTTTCCTGGTATCAAACATGCGTAATTGTGTTAAGAATGATGTGTGAATCATTTATGACTGATTAAACATCCTGAAACTTACAGTAAGAACAACTTATTTTATGTGTCATATTTCATAGCCAGTGAATTATTAGCCCATGTCTTCCAATAAACTGACAACTGGCACTGAAATATCAGGAGGTTACATCATCTCTACTTGTTTAGATTTGACTGGACGAACACCAGGAGCAACATGGGGTTCAGTGTGTGTTCACTGTTGAGCAGATTTACAGTGGTGGAATTAGATATTTACCCATATACTGAAATGGTTTTAAAATATTATATATAATATAATATTATACTTGCTGTATGAAAACATACATGATACACACAATATACTTTTTCCTTAAAGACTTTACTGATGTTATTCACATGTTTTTTAGTAGCTAAAATTTTAAGGTGCAGCTTTTACTTGTAATTTAGTATTTGTACAGTGTAAACTGTATTTTAATTGTGTACTTTTTGATTGTAAAGACTGAACAACTCCTCCATCATTGGATAATAGTAAACCCTGGAAGTCACATGATGGTATTTTAGAGTCAACTACGGAAAGCAAAGTTATCTGTAATTCATCAAGTATCATATGCCTCAATCCAGGTGATCAGCATCGCTTTAGTTTTTTTACAAATTTATTTTTATATATTAATATATAATGAACAATTTCACCTGACAGAAGCAACTTAAGCCGTGTTTTCACACAGAAACTGTCAGGTGATTTTAGGGAGCTAACCTTTTCTGTGTTTTGCATAACTATTGTTGCCTTGAAAGCATTAGTATGTTAGTAATTCAAACATAAGACATATAAATACACATATAAATTCATAAGAGCAGATGTATCTACAACAGTTTTAAAATCCAAATCCAAACAGTCAGCCACATGAGTAGTCACATGAGTACAGTTTCAGTATTGTTTCACACATTACACAGCATTAGAAAATCATATAGCTGTCGCTTTATATCATCTGATATATCGATTTATACCATAAACAATAAAAAACATCTGAAGTGACTTACCTGTCAGAAATAGGGCTAAACTGCTTGAACAGGTGTTTGACTTGTCCTGAAGGTCCAGCTGCTGCTTCTGTCTTCCTCTTCAGCTCCTGAAAAATGGAAGAAACTTGCTGGGCAAAGGTTGCATGGCATGCCATAATGTCAGTTGTCCCACACCCTGCCTTGAAGACAGTGAAGTTAATGGGTAACTTTAATAGGTTTGCCATTGGTCGTACATGTGTAATTACTTACCTTTTCAATACTGAAAAACAACCACATTATTTCATTCAGAATTAGAAATAACTCAAATAACTGCAAAAAGAGGCGTTGTTAATAATTAAACTGACTTTGTTGTATTATCAGTGGAAGTAATTATAAATTCAAAGTCAATGAAATTGACTTTTCATTCATTTACAATGCTTCTGACTGATCTATTCAAATTCAACCAATCAAATATGTTGTATGTATGTACTTGTTTAGGTAGAAATAAATAAAAAATATATAGAGCTAATGGTTTTGACTGGTAGTATGATAGAATAAACAAATGTAACAAAATGTTGTATGTGAGGCCAGATAGTGGCACTGTAATCACATGATAGTAAACAAAGATGATCCACAGAAACAGGTCACGCATTTACAGTTGATTTTTGGATTTTATTGAAGATTCTTGAAACAAGAAACAACTTTGGATTACTTCAGTGGATTCTTTTATTTTTAAATCACTTAAGTCACCTGGTCCCTCAACACTGGCCTCATAGCAAGGAAGGCACAGCAGCGTCTTTACTTTCTGAGAAAGCTGAGGAAGGCACAGCTTCCACCACACATCCACACAACCTTCTGAGCAGCTGCATCACTGAATGGTTTGGGAACTGCACCGTCTCAGATTACAAGACCCTACAGTGAATAGTGACGACGGCTGAGAAGATCAGGGTTACTATTCCCTATGTCCCTTTGTTCGCTCACACACACTCTTCACTCTTCACTGTCATCTGGAAACAGGTACAGGTAAGTATTCGGGCCCTCACATCCAGACTGTGTAACAGTTTCTTTCCACAAGCCATCAGACTCCTCACTAAGGAACTGGACTGATACACACACACACACACACACACACACACACACACACACACACACACTCTCTCTCTCTATCTCTCTCTCTCTCTCTCCCATAACGGAAAACAAACAAAAACAAAACAAAACAAACATACAAAAAGAGATGTTTGCACAAACTGCTGTTTTGCACACCATTGTCTACCATGTGTTTACATTTAAAATATTATTTATCTTTACTTGCATAAGGACAATACATTTTTGCACAACATGTGTACTGGTCGGCACTACTGTTTACTGTCGCTTGTTTTGTCTTGTCTTTCTTTTGCACTAAATGCTGCACATGTGCACTTTGTGTTTATATATATATGTTTTTTTCTTTAGTTTTTAGTTTTAGAGTTTTGTGTAGTTCTATGTTCCGTTAATTTATGTTGTCTGATGGTTCCTTTCACGGTGTACTGCACTGTATATTGTTGGAATGACAATAAAGCCTACTTGACTTGACTTGACTTGACTTCCAACTAAATCATCAGGTACTGAAAGGAAGCCGATTGATCTTATTTATTATTAATATACATTTGACCACTCTGCCTGAGGGAGGAAGTAATGTGTGGTCAGAACAGCAGCATACAGTGTGAAAGTATGCATTATCAAATCTGGGCACATTGTAAGACGCACTACACTTTTTATCATTACAAACATAACTGCATTTCCCTAAGGGCCATCAGAAGTTCTCTGTGAACAGATCAGTGTGAGAACGGACACTTCACAGGAGTTGCCGACACAGGCTTCTTCCTTTAAATCAGCTCTAGTGCTTTAAGAGCATCCACTTACATTTAGGGAATGTGTGAAAATTATAGGGAGTGAATCTTACATTAATTTTCAGTTTTTTTATTACTTTTCAGAAATTATTTGAACTTCAACATTCTTCCTCTAATTTTGTAAAATATAGTATAGGGCTTCATTATTATCTCTAATTTAAAAGACAAAGTATAAAGCATTTATAATGGTGTGATGTTTGGAATGCATCATATTGTTTAAAATCCAGTCAATAACCAGGTGGATTCTACTACACAATCTGCATTTCCATTTCCAACAGTTAGTTCTTATCATTCATCTAACATGTTACTATAGCTTTTTAAAACAGGCATGTTGACTTAGTTTGTAGCTCAATAGAGACTAATAGACGTTTTACAGGTTTGTTCTCTGTTCCAGAAATAGGTTTCTTAATGAGCACATCTGTGCGAAATTTCACAGAGAAAGATGATTCTGTTTTAACCCACAACAAGTTTTATCATTATGGTCATTGATACACTGTATAAAAATATTTAATGTGTTGGAAGTGTTGTTGATTTAATCGTGTTACAAACTTGTCATCTTCAACCCAAGAACAGCTTATGACAAGATTGTTTCATGCTTATTCCAATGATCAAAGTTGGTTTCTCGTAATTATCATCTCTTAAGAACCAAAAGCCCGTAAAAGATCTGAACTGTCTTTTTCTCTTTAACCATGAAGCCAGCAGTGACGTTAAAGCTAAAGCAAAGAGACACAGAAAACCTTCATGATCAAAGCTACACTCAGCCGAAGTCACAGTTGCTCATGAAACAGCTTCTAAAAAAAAAACATTTTCTCAAGATAAATTAATAAAAAAAACAATGCAGTGTTTTGCCAGTAATGTGCTGCTCTGGTGGCCATGATGAAAGAACCTCTCTTTACGACATAATAGTGTTATTTTAAGGATTTGATAGTAATCATTATTACTTAGTATCATGTGTGACATATGCATCAAAATCATGATCAATTATCAATCAAAATCATCATAATTAATTGATAATAATGCTCTTTCAGTTGTTCATTCATGGATTCATTTAAAAAGCATTGCCATTAAGAATACAGAAATGTGTATAGAAAAATGTGACCCTCAGTCTTGTGTTCTTCTTTTATTCTTTTAAACGTACATGGATCCTGTAGTAGACACTGCACTGCACACCTTTCACCTAACATGTACAAATGAGAATTGATCAGCATGCATGAGTAGAAAATAAACGTAATTCCTCGAAACATTTGACAAGTATGGCATCAATTCATAATTTGTCCTATTTTATACCTTCTCCACACATTTATGAACATAGTTGGAAATGAGGCCCTTTGTGTTTTCATTCTTGCAACACATTTTAACAGAAAAGACAAACGTGTCACTTTCCATTTCACAAACACGAGACATGACAGTTTGCATTAATTTATAAATATATAAGCTAACGTTCTGAGTTACAAAAACAAGGGCACTTGAAAGTTTTAAGAATGAGTTGTGTATCCTGTAGATACAGAGCATAGTGTGTGAGAATGAGTGTTCACCGTAAAGCAATCTGACTTGTTAAGTTGTAGTATTTATGTCACAGTAAAGTCTACACCTCTTTACTTCCACAGCTGTTTTTTATTCTAATAAAATACCTTCTCTACATAAGGGTACAGAGGACCATTATTAACAAACATTAGTGGCACACTGTGTTTACTAATGTAAGTCTATCAAGTTAAAAAGCTAACTGATCATTAGAAAACCCTTTTGCAATAATGCTAGCACAGGTGAAAAGGTGGAAACTAAGGACATTTTTAAGTGCCTCAAACTTTTTAAATGGTTGTGTTCTTAGGATTTCCTGGTTCATTAACCCTTTAAAGCCCAGCCCAACAAATATTAGCCATATTTTGTAATATGCATCATATTTGATACATCAGAAGTCTAAAACATGTTTGTGTATCAAATATGAAACAAATTACTTTAAGGGGTTAATGTTGAATCCTTGACCAAAAGACACAAAATGTCCTCGCTCACAATGACATATGTCTTATGACCATGTCTGAGTATGAATATGGAATAGCTTCCACCTTTATACCATCTATATAAACCTCTTCCAGTATTACAGCACACACTGACAGGTTAGTATTATCTATTGTGCTTTCTGAACCAGACCAGTGTCCCACCCTATAAGTCCTTATAGTGAGGGGCGCATTAGTAATCTGCTGATTTGTATGCGTGCCATGTAACTGCAATGTCCCCGTTTCGATTCCAATTGGGGACCTTTGTTGCAGGTCACACCCTCACTCTCTCACTCCATGTTGCCTGTCTACCTTCTATCAAATAAAAATACCCAAAAAACAATTTCTAAAAAATATATATACTTATACTAAAAGAATAAAATGCACCGTGTCTCTGTGTCAGAACAATCAACTTGATTGTTACAAAAAACACTTTTTTCTTTTTTTGTGTTTTTGTTATTGTAGATTTAACCCATAATGACAATAAAAGTAAATAATGAATGCATCTATCTATCATTGCATCCAGAACCTGATTTTATCTTAGTTGTCTGTGCCATAGATTTCCCTGTACTTTGAAACTATTAAATACACATCCGTGAGTCACAGTTTCCTTTTTTAAAGAGCTCCAAAGGCTCATAGTGACCACCACATTTTACAGTCTCTGGTTAAGCATTTGGGCAAGAAAGAGACCAGTAATCTGCTTGTCATAACGTCTACACAAGTAATTGAAAGCACTGGAGCTAATGTTGTCATTTTTATTGTGAGAGCAGACTCACAACATTGTACATCCTCCCCTCAGTCCCTGAGTAAAAGGTAGCAGATGTAACTACACCCTGATTTAGGAGCTTTGCTGTCCAGGCTCAGCAGTTGTCTGAGTGTATCTAGACATTTGTTTCATCTTCAGCATCTTTGCTATGTGCAGGTGAATCTTTCATCCTGAATGTAAACTGGAGTGCAGCACTCAGCCTACATCCTTTGCTGCCTTTGCATACACTGTATGTACTGATTCCTAGTCAGTCTTTGGCTGAAGCCATTTACACAGATGAAACAGTGGCTCCATTAAAACACATTTGAAGACGACAAAGTGACAGTGATTATGTATGAGTACAAGCAGAGCTGAATTGTGCAGGCATTTAAAATGTCCACAAGGGGTTTCCACAAGATGCTGAATTAAGGCTCAGACGTTACAGCTTTGTATTTGTAATGCAATTCCTTTCTTCATGTTTCAGCCGGAGCGAGATTAGTTTCATATCCACCTGATCACCTTAAACCTCATATTCAAGCCCATCTTCTCCACTATCAGAATATTGTCTGCCCCCGAAGTCTGACTGTTTAACCTTATACATCTTCAGATCTCTCTCCCACCTTTTTTGAATCAGGTTTTCCATCTGCCAGGAGCCTCAGCTTCTCCCTTTGTGTCTCTCTTTCCATTATGTTCATGTTGTCCTTGTGTCTCTCTCCTGTCTCTTTGGCCTTTTCTTCTAAATGTTTTTTGCCTCGTGTGTGCTTATGGAGTCTGTGCTTTTTCCCAGTCTTCATGTTGGAGAGGTTTAAAGGCTCAGGTCTGTTATTGGCACCGAGACGTTCCTTATGTTCCCACATTATGTCTTTCAAACAGTAAATCTATAAGTTTGCCACACTGATTGTCATACTTGAAAATGTCAGTTGCTCTATTCTGTACACAGGATCCATCCTCTGTTGCTTTTCCTTAGGTTTCTTGATTTTTTTTTCAAGTGAAAGGCTTTTCTGGGAGGTTTTCCATTATGTGAGTCAAGGGTCTAAGGACAGGAGTGTGATATGCTGAAGAAATTGCGAAACCCCTTGAGGCGACTCTGTCATTTGTGAAATTGATCTGCATAACTAAAAACTTGACGTCTGCCATAACTTCATCATTATGGTTTACCCAGAATAGATTCATGGGCAGAATCTTAATTTCATCCAGTAACATTTGCAACACCATGAAATGTGCCTGAATATTTTCCAGTGCCACTACATACTATACATTCTCTTCCAAGAATGAGGAGGCGAGAAATTCAGTGCATGAAAGGAACTAGTAAAGGCAGAAGACAGAGCCCTCATAATGTTTGATTTATAAGTATGGCCTACACCACTCAAAGTAGCTATTTCACTGTTCATAAGGATGACTTTGTTTTTACTCCCACTGCTTTTTTCTACCATCCACTGGCACAGTCTAATCCAGATACAATGGTTCTCTTGACCCCTGGATTGCTGGTTCAATTTGTAATGAACAAGTCTCTAAGGGACGTATGAAGGGCTTTCTACTTTCACACCGGTGACTGTAGCGGTGAAGCATCTCTGGAAAAGGCGCTCAGGGTCTGGCGGCTGGTTATCACAGTCCAGCTTCCTGCTCATGAAGTGTTTTCTGAATCCCTGTGGTCCAGCGGCACAGGTTGCCGTCGTCTGGCTGGATCCATCACTGGAATCTCCTGCTGAAAAGTGCATAGGTAATTACACCAAGTTCAAAGTTCAAAATCATCATCTGTTCTGTGCACATATCAAACAAAAAAGAAAATGGTTAAATGAAATCCTGAATTATCACACTGTTCTTACAGTCCCAGATCGTCCACGTGCTGTACACTAACCTGGGGCTCTGAGCGGTAGGCCATTGTCAGGACGACTGGGTTTGGTGGCGATGAAGAGGTAGCAGAGGACACATACAGTGATGAGGAAGGCGAGGAGGACCACTGCTGCAATGGACAGACCAACCAGAGCACCGATGCTGAAAGAAGAGGAGGAGACATGGAAAGAAGAGAGGAGAACATAGTAGAGCACAGCATAAGAGAGGAGATCAAATATGGAAAGAAAAATGTGTATAAAAGTATATGAGATGGCATTTTCTAAAAAATCTAAAAATGTGTGCACTGCAGTTGTAACTGTCTCACTGACTTAAATCAATAATCTGAAAATAGGTGAGTAAATGGTTAAGTGCAGTCCTCTAGCAACTGAAGTTAATGTCCTTTCAAAAGCTTTTGTGACAGTACTAAATATCACTTAATTAATTTTACTTACTTAATTTAACTAAACAACACAAACTACAGCATCTTTAGAATATTTAGAATTTATAAGCGACAAACAATACACTTACCTCAGCCACCACATGTATCGGTACTCATACGGAAAAAAACTGTTGGGATCATCACAGCAATATTTAACATCATTAAATCCGCAACAGTAGACAGCGCCAGCGGCGTTTCCCGGTTTGGGGCAGTAGAAATCATCCACAAACGCGCCTTCAGCGTCGTAGTAACTGCTGCACTTAGCGCTCATGCTGCAGGAAGGACAAGAAGGGAGAAAAACACTTATGATCGTCGGGTTAACGAGAAGAAGAGGATCGCAGCATCGCCAGCGTGGAGCGGTGCGCTCTGCGTTCAGACCAGCGGCACAGTGTGGTACTCCATCAGCTGTGTGCTTTCAGGTGTATGAACGCGAATTGAGAGACAGAGGTGGAAAAACTTTAAGTCTCAAGAAAGCTGGAGCCCACCAACCCCCACCTCTCTCTCTATCACACGCTCTCTCTCTCTCTCTCTCTCTCTCTCTCTCTCTCTCTCTCTCTCTTGCTTAATCTGAAGCATCAACTTGTTTGGCAACGAGGGAATTTGCCACTTCTTTTTGTTGAGTCTTTCACAAAGCGATTGTGCGCAAAAAGCACAAAAGAAGCGCACGAATGGCCCATCTCTTTATATTTTAAATTAAAACGAAGACCCCGTATGTAAACATAATGTTATTGTGTGGTTAATTATAATTCGGGGTCAGTAATTCATCCTCGATTTTACACAGTGTGTGGGCACCAACACTGTCAGAAGGTGACGGTCTATTGTGCTCCAGCAGCACTGCCATAAATAGTCTATCGGGACACATTAACTTGCTTTTGTGCCTGCTCCATCTCTAATTAAATTTCATTTCATTCCGACACATAAAACTGTATAGACTGCATATAGGGCTGAGTCATGACAGGAAACGCTGGACAGTCAGTACAAATCATTTCCCAGGTCAATAATTAGATGCTTTAAAGCAGTTTGACAACTAATAGACAAAGAAAACCGTCATTGTCACCAGTTCTTTAGCTATGTCCAAAATCAGTACTGCAATCCATCATTTATTTTGAGTGTCTGGTTTCCGGACACTACATACATCATTACCCACTGCTGTGTAGTGCCTTGGACATTTCCAGTGTGGAACATGAGAGTACACTATGCCATGTGCATGACAGGACATGCAACTTTTTACACAGCATAACACTGACTGTAGGAAATAGTGATTTCAAACACAGTCTGACCTCATGTACTGTTATTTTTAATCCAAGATCCAATCTGGAAGGTTGTGGTTAAGCAACAGCATCTTTAATCAATAGAATATTTATTATAATTGTGTGGTCTATAAGTGTTGTCAACTGAGCCTAAAATTGTATTATCTGATAGTGAATGAAATGCCCACAAACTTTAACTCTATTAGACATTATGAATATAGAAAGAGTCTGAGTCTGAGAGAACACAGCTACTCAACTGAACAAGCTGGTTATAAAAGGTGCTTACCTTGCTCAGACATCGGGCATGTTTGACTGACAGTTCTCACATGCGTTTGTGACAAATGTTGAGCATGACAGCTCTTCACATTAAGATGGTCATTAAATGTGAGAAGGTAGACATGTCATGCGAGCAATAAACTTTATAGAAAATGATTTAATGATTCGTTTAACTGTCTATCTTTCTCTGTGAGGAAACAAATCCCCTTTGTAGTATTAAAATCGGAGCTTATTCATCCAGTCCTGTAACTGTAAATGTGGTACATCAGGATAAAAGTCGTAATTACTTGAAAACTTGATTTCAAGTATCTGAACAACATTTTAGACAGCTCTCGAACTTAAAAGAAGAACCTACATGCTTTGGTAATGGAATCTGAGAAAAGAAAGCCATGAAAACATTATTATGTGACGCAGAGGGTTACAGGCAGGAAAGTGGTTTGTATCATGCGTTAAAACAATAACAGTATTGTAAACTGATAATGATATTTTCAAATGAAATCTGCAGTGTATGTCAACAGTGGGTCCCTCACTTGTTAGTATGTAATTTCAGTATATAACCCAGTGATTGCTTCTTTTCTCCTGTTACAATTTCCACCCTCATTAGTTTAGTCTTGCAGTGTACAAGAATATACAATACGTTACTAGCTGAAGAAGTCTGTGACTAAAACTGCTCCACTGTTTGACCAGCAGGCTGTTGAGAGGATGTGAGCTGTTCTCCATGATGTTCAGCAGTTTGTGCAGCATCCTCCTCTCCACCACCTGCCCTAAAGGTTCCAGAGAAATCCCCAGCACAGAGCCAGCCTTCCTGATCACTTTATTCAGTTTCTTAGTGTCGCTGGCCCTGATGCTGCTGCCCCAGCAGACGACAGCAAAGAAAACTGCACTGGCTACAATAGCCTGATGAAAGGTCTGCAGCATCTTGTTGCACACATGTAGAGTCTACTCTGTCCCTTCCTGTACACAGCCTCAGTGTTGCATTTCCAGTCCAGTCTGTTGTCCAGGTGAACTCCCAGGTATTTGTACCTCTTTACCTTTTCTCCTAGAATGGACACAGTGTCAATGCTATTTCTCTTGCTCCTAAAGTCCACAACCATCTCCTTGGTCTTGCTTACATTCAAATTATTTATTGTGCTTATAGCTCTACAGGCAGGCAGCCCAGTGTTTTGGATGTTGCTGAGTCTTGCCTTGCGCTTTTTGGCTGTACAAGTTTACTAAAAGTTACCAACATAGGTAAACTGTGTTTTGCTTTTGAGGACTTACCTGGTGTGTAACACAGCCAGAAGTGTATTCTGTTGTGTTATATAGGCATAAATATATA
>OMLM01020728.1:4240-17710 GCA_900302695.1 Helostoma temminkii | reverse complement strand
TACAATAGCCTGATGAAAGGTCTGCAGCATCTTGTTGCACACATGTAGAGTCTACTCTGTCCCTTCCTGTACACAGCCTCAGTGTTGCATTTCCAGTCCAGTCTGTTGTCCAGGTGAACTCCCAGGTATTTGTACCTCTCCACCACCTCCACCTTTTATCCTAGAATGGACACAGTGTCAAGGCTAGTTCTCTTCCTCCTAAAGTCGCTTTTTGGTTTTCCAACATAGGTAAACTGTGTTTTGCTTTTGATAACCTACCTGGTGTGTAACACAGCCAGAAGTGTATTCTGTTGTGTTATATAGGCATAAATATATACATATAATTAATAGGTTTTATTCGCATGGCAGCTTCTTTGTGCAGACTCACGGTACATGGTTGGGCAGCAATATTGCAGTTGGACTGACAAGCATCTACTGATGTCTGTGATATTTTAGTGGACAACACCACTTGGGTCAGAAATAAAAGCTCCATTTGGCTAAAATATAGTATTTTCTGTTCTTCAGCAGACCCACAGAGCCTAAGCATGACTCATTCAATCAATTTCATACTGAAATGGCTTTAATCCAGACTGATATCTTTATGTGCATTTTTTTTTTTGACTTAATCATACTTCTTATGATCATTTGGGACATTTTTCCTCCATTAGAGTTCAAAGTGGAAATGAAGAGTTCAGAAAGGAGAAAGAGTTTGTAATTATATATTATGAAGAAGACAGATCAAGGATTTCGTCCCCAAGATGTCCTGTCATTGCTTATATTAGTGAATACTTTTAATGATTCTGGTTGTGAACAAATATATTCTCCTCCTGTCTGGCAGGAGAGAGAGTATTTCAGTATTCTTTCCCCAATATATTCTGTATCCTTCCTCTGTACATGCTCAAACCATCTAAGTCTTGCATCTCTCACTTTGTCTTCCAACCATTCTGCCTGTGCTGTCCCTCTAATGTACTCATTCCTACCTGTCTATCCTCGTCACTCCAAATCAAATTCTCAGCATCTTCAACTCTGCCACCTCCAGCTCTGTCTCTCTCTCAGATACCCTTCTATCACTTCTGGCACTCTTCTCCACCCACTCCATCCTGCCTGTACCCTCTTCTTCACTTCTCTACCACACTCCCAATTACTTTCTCTAAGTACAGCCACCTTCTTCGCCCTTTTTCCTTGCAACTGCACATGTACTCCTACTGAAATTCCCCTTTTCTCCAATGCATACCTCCATGTCTCTGCTACTTTCAGCCTGCTCCTTACTTTCACTACAGATCACAGTGTCATCTGCATCATTATAGTCCATGGAGACTTGTGTCTGGTTTCATCTGTCAACCTGTCCATCACAATTGCAAATAAGAAGGGGCTGAGAGCCTTCTGCAAACCCACTTTCATCTCCTACGTGTATTGACATGCTGCCAAATTAACTGCATTAGAGACAAAAAGATACTTTCAGCCCCAAGCGTTTGATCAGCATCAAGCTCAATAAATAACAAACAGCAGGCAGAGGCTTAGAAGATTGTGCATATTGACTGAAACACCATAAGGTCAACAACATGTGTGACAATGAATCAGGTAACTGTGTTAACCGAGAAAGGGTTGTGACGTTACTTGTGTTTTATTTTTGGATGGCAACGTTGTTTTCCATCCTTTTCCATTATACCTAATAATGGAAAAGGGTGGTGGTTACTTTTATGTTTGTAATGTAGCTAATTTGACAACATGTCAATAACTGTACAAAGTAATGGTGAATTAGCATTAGCACCTTAAACCAAAGTGACTTTATTGCTTGTTAATGTTGATCAAAACATATAAGTACAGTATATCTTTTATTACTTCATGCATTAAATCAGCATTAGTCATGCATTATTTAAACATTATTTAGGTATATGAGTTGTACTCTCATTATAAAGTGTTCCTGTAGTTACATACTGTAGATTTTGGGTATTAGAATTAATCTAGACACATGACACAACACAACAAATCATAGAAAACTGTGCCAGTGTTTCAGTCACTACTTAGTGCTGTTTTTCTTCTTCTGTTATTGATGGTAATGTAATGAGGTCAAGCACTGGCCAATATGACAGAACTCTTTACTGAACCATATGAAAAAGTTCATTATTGAGCCTTTTCAATTCTATCCAAGTTTCTAAAATGTAAAGTGACATTGAGAAAAAAACACTGAATATGTGTTGCTGAAAGCAAAGAAGAACCTACTACTATTAAAGCAAACAGCCAAACACAATTACACATTGTCAGAGTAACGTGCAGGATATTTGTTCGGTCAGAAGACTACTGAAAAAACACTGTTTCTGACATTAATATGTCTTTACAATTGATTTATTTCATTATAAGATTTTTGATTTTAGACCAAAAATGTAGTGGCTGTGCCTGTACTTGGTTGTACTTGTGGGTACACAAGTTTGGTGACTGAAAAGCTGTTTCCAATAAGGTAATAAGTGTCACCATTTACATTATACCTTTATTAGTTGTTTAGCCTCTTGGAGACAGCAAAATACAAACACAACACTGTTGTGTTATCAACTGAACTATATGAAATATAATGGCTAACACTTGATTATTTAGACCAGTTGTTCTCAAACCCTGGTCCTGCTTGTTGTCCAACTATCCAGTCAATCAGAAGCTGGAATAATGACCTGTCTAGGGTGTACCCTGCATCTTGCCCACTGACAGCTGGGATTGGCTCCAGCACCGTCTCAGTTAGGATAATAGATAGATATATATTTTAGGCCAGCATGTGTTCTTACCTCCAGTACAATTTAATATAATCCAATACAACAGCTCTGCCTTGAATTCTACATTTTTTCAGTTTTGTTGAAATATTCAGAAATTTACATCATCATTACAAATTTACATCAACATTACAGACACCTCTTGACATGACATACTCCAGTCCAACTCCATTCCATTATATACATATAATGTGTATACAAGTTACAAAAATGCTGTGAGAGAGAAAACCATAAATAAGATTCAGCTGCTGCATTTAGAGTAGACCAGGTCAAAGAGAATGAAATATGCTGCCACTCAGTGACAATAAACTGAAATATTGTGGATATCTGAACATAAATACATAAGGGTAAAAAAATCATTGACCTCTTTTGCCTGTCACTCACACATGCCAATATCAGCCAGTATTTCAGGACTACATTCATTTAGTCTAATGAGGATCGACTCAGCTGCTCCACATCCATTCCTGCTTTCAATTTTACAGTGCAAAGCACACAAATCTGCTAAATTCTGCCCTTGGATGATATGTAATGGAATATGTTGAGGTACATAGCAGATGACCTGTGGATGTTGAACATGTCTGCCCTGTCCAAATGAATGAGGCGCACACCAGGCCTGACTGCTTGCTCTAATCCTAGATTATCTCTGCCAGTCCAATCCAGAAACAGGGGAAAATGGCAGAAGAACAGGGATTATATGACATTGGTGGAGGATTGTGGAGCAACATGGCTGTTAGAACACACAGTAGTTCATAAACACTACTCACAAAGATACTCCAGCAATCATGCATCGGAAATGTGAATGTACAGATTGCAGTAACAAATATATGAACACCGTACTCATGTTCAAACACTCTGTGCATGCTCTGATCTTTCATCATTTGTTCATTGTTAACGTGTTGACGAGAGAGGCAGCAGCAGCAGTGGTGTGATCCCTGACACCCCGTCCCCCACCTCTCCAACCCTTTCTGCCTCCCCTAGCTCTCATCCCATTCATCTTTCTTCACTGTTTTCCCACAAAGAAACCCTGGTAAACATCCTCCATCACTGCACATGATGGATAATGTGGACCACCCCTGTGCTGTGATTCAGAGCAACTCTGCAAAGGCACTACCATGTTATCACCTACATACTAATTGGCGTTGGTAATTGTGTCTGCACTGTGATGTTTTGCACCCAGCAAACAGAGGTGTGCTCATATCAGCATGATGTATTTACCCTACAAGCATCGGTTTGCATTTTAATTTGTCTTGTAAAAGCTTCCTCATTATACCACCTCCATTAATATTTTATGGGCATGAGCGTAGTGCATAACACTATCCAGAAAGTAACTGAAAACATGAATGAAAAGTAGACGTACTGATAGATTTACTCCTCTTACAACAAATATCCCATCTTTTGAAATGTAAACAGGTGTTGATGAAATGTGTAGTGACTGTAATTCACGTGTTTTGAGAAGTGGCAAGTTAATTAGATGTAGAATAATATAGTTAATCTAGAACCTTTCTCACTTCCTAATCTGTGCAGCATGTATATTTGCAAATGTGCTCATGCATTTCTAAATAGTGGGATACAAGCTACTTGAATCAAATGTTGAAGGTCCCTGTATTCAAAGACATAATCATAGGCTGAAATTATTTACTGTATATGATATAAATTAAAGTTCATCTGGGAAAATATAACTGCTTAACTGCTTGAGTGTCTTTGATCGCAAGTTATCTTTAAGGTCACGCAAACTGTCAACAGACATGTTTAATGTTGGATTGTTATGAAGTTTCAGAACTGCATCATACAGACCTGGCATATCTTGTTCTTTGTCATTTGTGAATGAAACAGCTGCAATAGCTAAAAGCAGTTTAATTCTTTGACTTAAGATCACCTATTCAGAAAAGTAACAATAAGCATTTCAGAGTGCTGCAGATTCTACAGAAAGGGGCCCACTGGCATCCGAGTCCACATCTTTAGACAGAGGCAAGTGCACAGCCTGGACCCAGTCAGGGATTATGCAGCAGCCTCACAGCAGATGTGCCATCTGGGATTACAATTAGAGTAATATCATCCATTATGTGAAAGCTCGTTATGTTAACATAACAAGAGGGCCTTTGGTTTTCACATGTGTCACACATGGGGCAATGTTGTTAATAGAAAGGAAATAAGCTGTTTGCATTATGCAGGACTTCGATGTAATCAAGGTGATGGAGATCTGAGATCAGGGTGCCTAGGTTTGTGTCAGACCTGTAAGTGAGAGCAGCCATGTAGGTGGTGAAATAAGCCAGTTTTTACTCTTTTGTTGCATCTATTATATATTCAAGAACATTTTTCTCTCTGTTGTCCATGTAAACTTATACAGTAAATCTGTCTATGTTGGGCCTTCTTAGTAAGTTTTCTGTATTCCCATCTCATTCTTATCTTTATAATTTAACTGTTGTCATTGAGCAGGTGCAGGTGTTTTTTTACAACCTTCCTCCCACAGGTTACTTTATACTGTTTATATGTAAAACAACAACACAACTGTGTTATTTTATTGTTTTTAACATATAGTATTTGGCAAGTGGCAGATTATTAACACTGAATGTTTAGGTAAAATAATGTGTTATCATTTACCTGATTTTAAATTGTTTCCCATAGCAACTAAATCATGACTGAAGTATTTATTATTATATGTATTATTATGCATGATTTCTGTCCAGTGTATCAACAAACAATTTCTAAAAAAAATATAGAATATATATTTTTGAATATCTTTTGGAGTCATTTAGAGACATTGGTTGATCAAAACAGATTCAAGCTTATTTCACCAATGACTTGAGTTATTATTTAACCAACAGGAACTTACAGATCTTCTTGAGGCACCATTGTAGAATACTGTTCACTGCACACATGAGGTTTTGTTGCAAGAGCTTGTTCATTTTATACCTGCACTCCATGTCTGCCTTAGTTAGTGAAGAGCCCTTCTCTATATGGTAGAAAGAGTGCTACATATGCTACAAATGTGTGAAGGATATAATTGTGCGTGATTATACAGTACTGGCTTTACTGCAAAGAACACATGCTGACTACTTCTTTCCAACTATTAAAATGAAAGAACTGGTGACATTCTACATTTTTATTAGTAACTCAAATGAAAGACACGAACCTGACTATGAATTGATCTCTGTATTTCTTTCTACAGTACCTATGTGTAAATTAAATATATATTACTCTTCTGTGCCACCGTTATGTGTATTCTTTTATTACCATGATCTATTTTATGGCAATGCTTGAGAATATCCTTATAAAACATATATATGTTATAACATGGTATAATCAAAATAATGCAAAAAAGGACTGAATGCATCCTTTCTTGCTGTGGTCACCGGTCTGTAGTTTCATTTTGTAGTACTCTCTAACTGTGGCACTTTAGACCTAATGTACCACAACCCACACATTATAAAAAATACTTTCATTGTGAGTGAACAATGTATAAATCCATTCATCATTTCCTGAAGGGTTTGTGGAGACCCACTTTTCATACATATGTCTTTGTGCCCGAGAACATGAATTATGACTTGCTGGAAATCATCTACTGTACCTCTGTGAAACATACAAACAGTTGCACTGTTATGTGCCTAAAGTCAATGTTGTGCCATTTTTTTCTCTCTTTTTTTAATGGCCTGGAACAATCCGCTGTCCAATTGTTCGGAGAGCTCTCTAATCCAGTCTTAGATCTGAGACGTGCTGCGCGGCCTAATAGGATCGTAGTATTAACCCTGATGACAATACCACCAGCTGTCGCAGAGCCCCCTGTTGGTCACCAAGAGGAATCTGTGTGTTGGTGGGGGCAGAGAGGCAGAGAGGGAGGTGACTGACTGACAGAGAGAGACAGACACAGATGGACAGAGATAGAGTGTCCGTGTGATGCTCTTAGTCTCATGTGGAATAACCAAGGAATCAGCTCGGAGGCGGAACACAGAAACTCCTGAAGTGCTTTATCTTCTGAGGACTACCTCTTTGACTTTACTTTTCACCTCACTTTTTCTACTTGTTGTTTCTTCTCACACAACTCCATATTCTCCTGCTTCAGTTTACATCTTCCTATCTTGCTTCATCTGCTGCATCCACTCTGCTGCTTCCTCCAGTGTGGCGGTGGCTATCAGCTCTGTATGGCTGAATAGTTGGAAACGGGGGGGCTGCTGTGGTGGTTTTCTCTGAGTGAAGTTGGGAAGTTGCAGTCAGGACCAGGACAAGCAGGAGGAGGAGGAGGAGGTGGTGGAGAATGGCGGTGGCTCTGGATGAAGTGTGGGGGCGGGTGAAGAACGTCTGCAAGCAGAACGGCCTGCTCATCCTGTCTGTGCTGGCTGTAGTCATTGGCTGCCTTCTGGGCTTCTTCCTTAGAGGCAAGCAGCTGTCTGAGCAGGTCAGTCGGTCCCCCCTCAAGTGTCTGAGTATAACCCCCCGTTTCCTTCTTAAATGCTCAGATGCATTCAGGCGCCACATCTCCTAATTTGTGAGATTACCCAATTTCCTTCTCCCTCTCTTTACCCCCACTCCATGTACTACACACTAACATTTTCACAATCACACACACAGCATGTATTACTATCTTTGTGAGGGTTTTGTCTTGTACCACATCCAATCCTTAATCGAATTGCTACACGTCTAACCCCAGCCTCTATCCAAAGCTTAACCTCATCACTCAAAAATGTATCACTAACAACAGAGAGTCCAGTGTCTTCAGATGGCACATAAGTGACCATGACAGGATAGTTTCACTGTATACACGCTCAGCCACATGCACATTCACATTAGTAAGTGTCCACCCTCTACTGAGCCATCAAACACCATGTGATTCCACAAAAATATCACCTCAATTGGTCACACTAGGATCACTAAAGTGTACGACAGGCCAGTGTAATGAATACTGCATTGTGTTTTGGACAGATGGAATGAGAAAAGGACTGCGTTGATGGCCATTCAATTTCACATTAGCGATTGCAGAAGTGTGTCACAAATACAGAGCTGAGAGGCCTCTGGGCTTGGCTGGTTTTGATGGGAGAGTAAGAAAAAACTGAAAAGCGGTTAACTCAGTCATAGAATGGTTGAGGCTCATTCTAAAGCCAATCTGTCTGCAGTGGCCAGAAAGACATCCTGGGAGCAAGGGAATAGTGTTTCATCAGTGGTCAGATTGCTGTTAGCCTTTCAGTTGGACTGTGCGACAGTGCATTGATGGAAAGGGGTTGTCAGTGGGGAGATTAGTTGTCAGTCACTCACAGAGACAACAAAACAACAACATGCTATTAATGTTCTCTTTTCTAACGTATAAATGGGAAGTGGGAAAAAATTACGAGCATTATAATAGACATTAATTTCATGTCATCATATTTGATGAATAAAAAGCAAAAAGTCTGTCAGACGTGAAACTTTTAAAGTTAACTTTAAAGCTTTCATCCTAAAGGTGACTGAAACTCAACAGAGCAATGTAATGGATTTTAAATTGAATGATGGCATTTTTTCACACTACAGGCAGTAGGGCCATGTGTACCTTTGTATGTGCAATGTGTTGAACATGTGTGTGCAATCCAATGAATTTCTAAAAAGAACCTTGGAACTTCAGGTGCTTCAGGCTTATCGATAATTTGATTCATGTTGTGCATACCAAAGCAGTTATTTGAGCTGCATATAGAGTGTAAAAAAAACTTTTTAAAAAGGGACAAATCGTAGTCTTTAACAAACACTGATGGAGTTCAGAGCAGCAGCATCAGAGCATTGAACAAATGTTTAAATCAATTAAAATGTTTAATATATTCACATGATCTTGTTGTAAATGGGGAAATTGTTGTTTGGACTACATTATATTTTATGCATGCATCTAAAAGGGGGGTCAGTGTCTTGTCTAGGGACACTTAAACATGTGGCCAGGAAGCACCACCAACCCTGCAGTTTATGGACATAAGGCACAATTACTATGTGTAGATGTCTAAGTGGAAATAATGTCCATCCATTTTTTTTTCTACACTACTACAACCTGTTCAGGGTCACAGAATCCACAGGAGTCACTGTGCTGAATTAAACATCTGTGATTGATTTGTTTCGTGTGTCTCCATTTGTTTCATTGATTCGTGCAACAAATGATGGAGTTTGCTCATCGTGGCCAATTCTAAGAAGTAGGCACCTATATAGGCCTAGACAGTCCCATAACTACTGAAAGTCTGGCTTCACACTGATTCATCTGGGGATCTGATGTAAAGTAGAGAAAATAATGTAAAACACACATCTAAAAAAAAACAATGTTAAACAACAATATATTACCATTGTAGAGCTCTATACTGGTCAAAGTTAGTAAGATCCCTTTTCAATACAAAAAGTCTGTTTATTTAGTGGCACAGTATTTGTTAACCTTCATTTAAAATTAAATCTACAAGACAAAGTGTGTAAAGCACCACCATCTGTTGAATGTGATGTGAAGTCTCCTAGATGAGGTCAAAAATATATTAGCAAAACTGAATTTCTCATGGCAAAACATAATAATTAGTCAATTGTACTTATCTTGTACTTTTCTATCTTGAGACATTATAAATATTGAGAGTTACAAACATTGGGACAACTTAAATTAAGGAGATTTTTTTTCAGTGGAGAATCAAAGCTCATGGCAGAGTCACAAACACAGTAAGCTGAAACTGTTGTCAACAGACTGGACAATCTGCGCACACTGAGGCTGCCAGGATGAGTTTTCCTCACTCAACCAGAAAAAAGAAAACACAGTATTAGCTGCCTGGGGAATGCCAATCAACAATCCTGATACACCGACCTTGAGGTGAATGATTTGTGTTCACAATCAAAGACGAGCAACCACCGCTTGTTTTGTATTATAATAACTTTAGGTCACACATAGAGAGGATTTCAATATCTTAAACAGCGGTATAATTAAATGGCATGGGGAAGCATGTGTTGTGTCAATCTTCAGTCAGACTATATCACAGAGGTTTCAGACTCATTTAATGCTTACATGCATGACATAGCAAGAGCGATTTCTTAGAGAGTTTTAATAGCGTGTATGTCTTAGTTACCCAGAGACTCTCTCCTGCTTTTAACATGTCAATCTCTGCAATTTGATTCAATAGCAATAATTTCTTTTGTGCTCTGTACCTATCTCTGAAACTCTGTGAGTGAGAGAGACACTGTTATCTGCTTGATTAATCAGTCATATTCAGCATTAGTAATTTCCATTACACATATGCATCTTTGTTTCTGTCACGGAGGAAAAGGTTTTAGATGTTGTAGAATTTAGAGGACGGTGGTAGAATAGAGTGAATTGTGTGGCAGCTTGAAGGTGTAGACAAAGGTAAACACAAGTGAGTTCACACTGCATTCATGAACAACATGACCACAAGAGTGCAGATTGCAGGTGTGTGGGTGTTATGGTGTTTTACGCATGAAATTTTTACATAGAATTCCTAAAAAAAATGTTGGCCTTGAAGCACTTTCTATGGCTTATGTTACTACACAAGAAACACCTTCTACTTGAATTCATTTAAAGTGCTTTATGTACGACAGCAATAGACAGCAGAATAGACTATGCAAAATAAGTCTTAATACATTTATTGTCTCAAACATCTCTCAAACTGGCAAGAATTTAATTAAAGACTGGAGGAATGCATGAACTGTACAATATTGCCTGTCAATATTGTACAGTTCATGCATTCCTCCAGCCACATGTAAATGTTCATGCATTTACATGTGGCTATTTTCTATGCTAATGGTATATACGTATGCCAATGCATGATCTAATTTGTGTGTGTGTGTGTGTGTGTGTGTGTGTGTGTGTGTGTGTGTGTGTGTGTGTGTGTGTGCGCACCATGTATTACATACATTACGGGCTGATTCCTATTTGCACACTGTTTCCAGGAATAATACCTTTCTCATGTAGTCCTTGCCATGAAAATAAGATTAAATGGCAGGTTGTACTTATGATTAAAGTTAGGGTAAGTTGCCATTAATTTAATATCAGTCAATGAAAAATCTTTATGAGTAATGAAAAGTATGTGTGGATGTATGTGTGTGTACTACATGTCTGTCAATAACCAGAAGACAGAGTGTTCCACTGTTAGCAGATGCCAGGACTGAGTAACAGTTGTACTTCTCCCGGGTGCACAAACACAATACAAACATACTCGCACAGACTGACACACAAAAGCACAACAAACATACAACTGACACACTTGGTCATTTGGCCTAAAAGCTTTCTCACTCCAAACCATGAGCAAAAAGCTTTTATTGCTCCATCATCTCTCTGCACAGATGTGCTGTGCTCTTGTTTGCTTCGTTTTTTCATTGGCTTTCCACCCTCATACATATTCAACAAGATGTAATAACATGTAACATGTTTTGTTGATTGTTATTCACTAACAGCAAACTTTTACTCTAAAACAGCTGTTGCTTCTTTCATTTCAATATCGGTTTTTCATACTTTCATTCAGTTTAGTCAAGATCTCCATCATTAGGTTGTGCTGTTTGACATGCTCGATTACGCAGTCAAGTAAGTGTCTCCAGACATCTTGTGTCCAATTGCAGAAGTGTTTTGCTTGCTTATTTACTATGGAGCTTCTTTAGCATTTATGTTTCATCACCACTGGGGCAGTGGTGGCACAGTTGGTAGAGCATTTGTTTACAAACCCCAAAGTTGTCAATTTGATTCCCAATGCACCCAACTCTGGCCACATGTTGGATAGGACACTGTACCTTTGGTGCCTCAAATGGGCAGTCTGTCTACAAAGAATTTCCCCAACAGGATTAATAAAGTATCAATTACTATTTCTGGCCCCTTGACAAACAGAAAGGTTTTCCATTCACAAATGTAAAAAATAAATAAATAAATAACATATGACTTACTGTCTCATAATTATGAAATATAGAGCGTAATTATGACATTTCTAATAGAATAATTGTGTGGGAATGGGAATGCTATCTAAAAATAATCAGGCTTTTAAGGTGTCTTCAGCAGCACATTAACTGAGTGACAGTTGTCAGTACAAATTTTAGCTACAAAAGTTATATGGCTACAAAAAGTTGCACTTAGACTTTGTTTTTTAGCCAATATATTTATATATTGGAGCATTCATTTCAAATTAAAGTGTAACAAATATGCACACAAAAAAAAAATCAGGAAGGGGGCAAATGCTTTTTTTCAGGACTGTACAAGCAGCATTAGCTGTATTATAAAATGTAAACAGCTTAGGCTTATTGATGATTATAACATGAGACAATGGGGCTCACTATAGTCCAAAGAGTCAGGCAATGCTCTTTTAAGGGAAAGCAGAAAACTAAAAGTTTTTCTGTATCATTATACCCTAAGGTCCATTTTGTTTGTTTGTTTGTTTGTTTGTTTGTTTGTTTGTTTGTTTGTTTGTTTGTTTGTTAGTTATCAGCTTAAGGCTACTTTAACCACAAAATAAGTAGCAGTAAATGTCGAATTCATCGACAGTCAAGTTGCATTGGGAGTAAAGTATGTATATAAAAACTTTAATGCCAAATCGATCTATGTAGTAGTTTTTAGTATATGGATGTAAAAACAGATTTATTGTACTTTTAACTTTACCGTTTGTATTACCTGTTTTCCTGTTAATTTAATAATAATTTCCATATATTATGAGAAGGACGTTAATGTATATTCAACATTTACATACTTATATATATGACAAGCAGGATATCATTACATACAGTTAACTCCTAACTCCACTAGCATTACACAACATTGCGTCCTATAACCTTCATCATATACATAACCAGTAAACTAACACAGCAGCCTCTGTGACCTCAGGCATAAGCATTGATTAGGATACACAGATCAAATGCTGCAGTCATTGATAAATATCAATTACTAATTACTATTATATATAATATTCAGACTTTGTTTTGTTTTTTGGTTTGTTGAGGAAAAGAAGAATCAGGTTTTAAAAAGCTGCTTATGATCAAACATGGTTGACATCTAATAAAAGTGACAAAGGGCTTATGAAACTGAGGAAGTTTCATATTTTAGTGGATCAGCTACAGTGTGTTGCTTTTTGTGGCCTTAAATCTTTTTACTCATCTTATACCCATCTTTTATTTCTCATCCTCTACCCCTTTTGTGTGTTGAAAAAAGGAGGTCCCCCAACTTTGCATCCTAAAACATGCAAATCTTTGTTTCTGCCTTGGCTGAAATTTTTTCTCAGTCTGTCTCTAGAAAAACTTATTTGAGCAGCGCTCCCACCTCCTCTCCTGTTTGCTGACATGTGCCTCACATGTAGGCTGACCCCACATAGGGTACAGTAAAGCATCATAAGGATGGGGTATGGATGTAGTTGAAAACTCCCAAGTTACTCTGAAACAGTCAGCAGGTTTTCCTTTCCCGTTCACAGAGACAACAGCAGAATAACTGCGACAGCAGAGCTGTGCTCCAATATAGTGATTTTACATAACAATGTCATGCTGATCATACACAACTATGCAATTTTACCATAATGCAGCATAATAAACCCATAAAAATAGCTTCAAAGGTTTCACACCATGTCTCTAGTCAACCCCAGACAGTTCTGTTGTGAAACTAGCTGACAATTTGTTCTGCATCCTCAAACCAATCATCACTCACCTGCACGCACACACAGACTTCTACACAAACACACACAGGTCACAGCTTATTCAGTAAAATACTAAAAAAATAAAATGGTAACATATACAGTTTCACCAGGTCTAGGTTACAGACAGTGAGAATCAGTCC
>OMLM01020723.1:0-17204 GCA_900302695.1 Helostoma temminkii | reverse complement strand
ACTGTTCAACATTGTCAGATCATTTCACAAAGGACAGACAGGAGCTCACGTTTGCCTGTGACTGGTGGAGGGGTGCTGGTCACACAGGTGACACTGAGGTCAATGTCAGTTCCACTGGATGTAAAGGAGAAGAAGCCTGGCTGGTCACTGGTGATCTGACTGTTGATCCAGGACTGGTACTGGGACACTCGGGTGTAGATGCCTGGTAAAGTATTGTTGCATTGAATTCCAGCACTCACAATGCCCCCTAGTATCCAGCGACCGTTCTGCTTGCTCACCAGTGGACCACCATCATCCCCCTTTAAAGAGACACATTTAGACATTTAGCAGAAATGATATGCAGGAAATACAATCTGACATCAACTGATATAGACAGAGAGGAAACATAGCAGTACTGTAACAATCACCTCACAGGGACCCTTCCCTCCAGCACGTGTCCCAGTACACATCATGTTGTCTGTGATGGTTCCCAATCCATAATCACAGTTACACTGTCTGTTCCCCACTACTGGAACTTCTACCTCCCTTAGTTTGTATGGGATGGGAGGGAACTCTAAAGACACATAAATTCTGTTTAGTAAACAACTAGCCACCGCAGCACTGTAGGACAAAAACTGGGACTGGGATATTGTGGCTCATCTTATGTACCTTGTTTTTCATTTATATTTCTGTTGCTCCACCAAAAAACCTCATCTGATCTGACCAAACAGCAAAGTACTTTAAACAAAGCCCCTCAGCTCACTTAGCACAGTGGTGGAACAAGCTCCAAACCCCCATCTAGTATTACCATTTGCTCTTTATCAACACTTACTTTCACCGTCTCCTGACTTAGCCATTTGATGGTGTTAATAACTTAATGTTTTTAAGTCACGTTGGATAAAAGCATGATAGAGATGACTAAACATCTAAATGTCTGATGTACTCTAAAGATTATTGTAATCTACTTGTTTTACTGCCTACCTCCATTTTCAATTCGGCCCCATCCAGTGACCCAGGTGTTGGTGTCCACTGTAGAAGGCGCTGTTTGAAGCTGCCAGGCAGATGGGCAGAAGGTAGGTGGTGAAATTCACTGGTGAGGACAGTTTCAGGAGGGAGATGTTGTTTTCACCAGTAAAGGGATTGTAACTGGGATGACTGATGATCTGTTTTGCTGTCCGATGCACGAAGTAGGGACTTATTGTAAACAATGTCTGGCTACCCAGAAACACATCAGTTGGGCCATTACTGGGAAAACGAACAAAACAGTGGAAATGCTTGACCTGGGCTGTTTTACACACATTTTAAGACCATGTCAAGAGTAGTTTGTATGGGGTTTGATGGATGTCACAAGAGGGCATTAGTTGCACTAGTTGTTTATGTATTAATGTATTTGCAAAGTTCCAGAGGAATTTGCCCATACAAACTGAGATACCTGAAAACATTGAAAGGTTTTTCCTTTAGTTTGTAGCAGTAATTGTAATATTCTCTAAAGCAGGCATCCATCCTATGGACTGGTCTTGTATAACGCTTACTGCTGACACCAGTCTGTTCTCCTCGAAAGCCAAGCAGAAGGCAGGTGGCTGGTGACTTGGCGTGTAGACTCATTAGCTTACATTAATGGTCTCATTAATGTTACTATGCAAGAGTAAAAACAGAATCACTGTTCCATGGCTAGGACAGAAACTGTAAGCAATGCAATAATCAAATAATTAGAGAACATCCTGCATCTCATGAGGTACACTCCCAGTTTTTTAGTAAAGAGGAATGTCAAACAAGACAGTCCAAAAATGAACAGAGCTTTCAGCACATTAAAGCAAAGTTTATCCACAGGCTGATTGTTGTCTGAGGGCTTCCTAACTACATTTGAGGCCTCTACCAGGAATACAGGTGGGGCTTTTGATGTTGATGCTGCAACACATGATGACATGTCCCTTACTCTCACTACTCACCTTGGGAAGCAGTGAGCAGCAGTCAGCACCCATTCATTGTTTATGAGGGATCCTCCACAGACTTTCATCCCATTTAAAAGAAAAGCCTGCCAAGGCCAGTTAACTGAAGGGGCTTCCTGCCCTCCAACAATCCTGGTGTTGAACCCAGCCTGACCACACACTGAGGAGAGATAGACAGTCCAGTCATAGATCAATAAAAATAGTCAACAAAGACAAGGTAAATATCAATAATTTAAAAAACAATAAACAAAAACATTAGGGAAAATAAAACTAAAAAGTCATACTCATAGTCAGAGCCTGTTCCACCTTCTAAACTTCTTCCATTAGTTTCAAAATTATCATGTATTTTATTAAAATGTTTAATTTTCTCAGTTTAAACATTTGATATTTTCCTATGTTTAATTGTTCCACCCTTTCAAAGATCTAATTACAAAGCATGGACATGCACAGAACTCACATTCAGCTGCAGGCAGTGGAGGAAGGGCTGCAGGTGGAGGTGGACAGGTGACGTTGAGGTCACCATCAGTCCCACTGGACGTGAAGGTGACAAAGCCTGGTGGGTCACTGGTGATCTGACTGTTGATCCAGGACTGGAACTGGGACACGCGAGTGTAGATTCCTGGTAAATTAGGCAGTCCACAACCTATTCCCAAATTAATGATTCCCCCTTGGATCCAACGACCGTTCTGCTTGCTCACCAGTGGACCACCTCCATCCGCCTTTAAGCAGAGCGACGTTTGGGAGAGTGAGCATGCAGGAAGTAAAAAAGTGACACAACAGATAGCTATGGCACATAGACATAGTGTAGTGTAAGTAATGGTGATCACCTGACAGATACCCTTCCCTCCTGCAGGTAAACCAGCACACATCATGTTGTCTGTGATGGTTCCCACTCCATAGTCACAGTTACACTGTCTGTTCCCAATAACTGGTACTTCAACCTCTGAGAGGTTGTACCGGAAGGGAGGAGTCACTACAAATTCAATTTATTAAAACACGTGAGAAATACTCTTTCAAAGTTGTTTCACAGAATATTTAAGTTGAAAAATTCAATGACATCACAGTCACACTTCAGATTACAGACATTTTTTTACAGTGTACCTTTTTGTTTTAATGGTGTATGTGTACTGTATGTACAAATACATACTTTTAAGTGTCACATATTTGTGAATTGGAATGAAAATGATACGTGATGTTCAGGATTGTTTATGAATAAAAATAAAAACAATTCCAGGTGCAAGTCCTTAGGGGTATGTCTCTACCAGCTTTGTACATCTATAGGCTGCAATTTTTGCCCATTTATCTTTGCAAAACAGCTCCAGTTCAGGCAGGTTGGAGGGAGAGCGTCTGTGAACAGCAATTTTCAAGCAGTTGGTTGACCTGGATTTTATTTGGGGATATCAGAGTATGTGGTGTACATATGCACGCCACACTTTTCACCACCTATCACTTTCATTCCACTTCACAGTTATGTGTTGGTCTATCACATAAAATCCCAATAAAATACATTTAGGTTTGTGGTAATAACATGTAGTATTGTAGATATGGTTACAAAAACAGTAAAAGGGTAATATATTTATACTAGAAGTACTATCATAACATTATAACATCGCAGTACGTACTACATGCATACTGTGCACATAAACATTTGCAGACACCTGTTCACTACTCTGAATCTAGACTGGAACTGTCAGCTGCAGAAGGTCAAGGTACCCTGGAAATGTTCGTCCTTCCCAGGTTGTTATTTATCAGTACCCAGTAATGTTGCATCACATGCACCAGCACCAGGTTTGAGTGCTAAATCCAAAACCAGTGCTGCAGTGCTGAAGTCAGAAAGCTGCTCTGCCTTTGCATCAAAAATGAGATGACCAGGTTAACAGAACCACAAAGGAAACTGTTCTTTGTTTAACAGAAAAACTGGGTCTGGGTCAGTAGAGCGTGTACCAGTGAGTCCGTTTACAGATCTAATGGCTCTGTGTGGAAAGGGAACAGTGCCCAAGTGTATCACCACATGTCTTACCACATCAGTATTAATGATATGCACTGATCCATTAACATAGTGTATAAACATACATTGTCTATATAGTTCTTTGAGCCTAATTATTCAGGAACTGTCCATTAGGTTCATCAGTTACTCCTCATTTTGTGCACTGTATTATAGTAATAATAATAAATATTATATTATTATTTTACTATGAAGTCAGTACTGTGTTTATATTGTGCACATGCACAGTGACAGGAGCGACTTGGTTCTGGTGCAGGTTTATACAGTTGGTGACAGCTACTCAGAAACTACAGATCCAGAAATGTGCAGGAGAGGAGGCTACTAGCATTTAGCACAAATTTAAATCCAGAGCAATTTAGAAGTTGCACTTATACATCAGGAGCAACCTGACAAGCACACAAAGACCACAGTTTTATTTCTGGGCTTGTGAACCAGTTATACTTCTGCTTCATATGAATATAAATGTAGTCCAGAGGCTTTATGACCCACCTCCATCTGCAATGTTTCCCCATCCAGTGACCCAGGTGCTGGTGCCATTGTAGAAGGTGCTGTTTGCTGCTGCCAGGCAGACAGGCTGAACATAGTCAGTGAAATTCACTGGTGAGGACAGTTTTAGGAGGGAGATGTTGTTTTCTAAAGTACTGGGGTTGTAGCTGGGATGACTGATGATCTGTGTTACTGATTGAAGCACTGTGTTGGGGCCTAATGCTGATAAACTCTGCCCCCCCAGTAACACAGTCAGACCACTGGTGTTATTGCTGTTGGAAGAAGAGAAATAAAACATGAACTGAGGTGGAGGAACATTTTAGATCCACTTCCAGTCTAGTTTATATGGAGTTTGAACATAAGTTTACACAAGTTATTCTCCCTAAACATTTGGGACCTCCACAATCCTCAAGACACCATCACATTAATTTTCTTTTTCCCATGTCCCACTAAATAAATTAACACTGCTCAGATTTATTCAGTCACTAATCTTATATCAACATGAACCACTGGAGTCTGGTAAATAAATTGTGATTAGTCCTGTCAGTGTTAATGTTTTATGTCAGACACACAGGTGAGATTTAAGTTTAAGATTAAGATTTAAGTTGATTATAGGAAAACTAAATTTATGATAAGCAGGAAATAAAGAACAGGACAGAGGATAGATGAGGGAATGCAGGATCTAGGAATTGGACAGGTGAGCGATTCTTCAGGAAAACAGGCGATGGCAGGATTGATGGGGTGAAGACTGGAGTTAAGACAAGTAATGATGAATACGCAGACTGTCAGGGGAGTGATGTACAAGTGGAGACTGGAGAGGTGGGTGGCACAAGATGGCTGGTGATAACAAGATGACTGTGCCCTTCATGTCACGTCTGATTTACACTATGCAGCCTATGAGTCAAGGTTAGGTGGCCAGTGACAAAGGCAGATCAGTGAAATGAGGCAGGCAGGTACGTTTTCAGGTCAAAACAGGTCAAATCCCCCAAAACAACAGGTTTCCAAAACATAGGTCCAAGTCCACAAATCAAAAGCTTAGCCAGGTTCCAGAAAAAAGACCAAAATACTTTATACTATATACTATACTACTCTGACCGAGGGTCAGATTAGTAACAGGAAACAGGCTTAGAAATATCAGGTCAGGTCAGACGTATTTGCGTCACAAACAGTACCTTGCAAGAGTATAAATGCCCCTTTTCCACATTTTGTCACATTACAATCACAAACATAAATGTATTTTATTGTGACAGACCAACGCAAAGTGTCACATAATGGTGAAACAAAAAAAAAGATTTTTTACAAAAAAGTGCAGCATGCATATGTATTCAACCTCCTTTACTCTGAAATCCCTGAATATCACGCAGGTCAACTAACTGCCTTTACTCGTCACCAATCAGTAAAGAGTCCACCTTTGTGTCTTCAGTCTCAGTAGAAATCCAGCTGTTCTGTGAAGCCTCAGAGGTTTGTTAGAGAACATTAGTGAACAAACAGCAACATGGAGACTAAGGAACACACCAGACAGGTCAGGGTGAAGCTGTGGAGAAGTTTAAAGCAGAGTTTGGTTATAAAAACACATCCCAAGCTGTGAACACCTCACTGAGCACTGTTCAATCCATCATCTGAAAATGGAAATCGTATGGAACAACTGCAAACCTACCAAGACACTTACACACTTACAGCTGTCCACTTAAAATGACAGGCTGGGCAAGGAGAGCATTAATCAGAGGAGCAGCCAAGAGGCCCATGGTAACTGTGGAGGAGCTGCAGAGATCCACAGCTCAGGTGGGACAGTCTGTCCACAGGACAACTATTAGTGGTGAACTCCACAGATGTGGTTCTATGGAAGAGTGGAAGAAGAAAGCCATGCTTGAAAGAAAGAAATAAGATGTCGTGTTTGCAGTTTGCCACAAGTCATGTAGAGGACACAGCAAACATGTGGAAGAGGATGCTCTGGTCAGATGAGACCAAACTGAACTTTTTGTCTACATGCAAAACACTATGTGAGGAGGAAACCTAACACTGCATATCAACCTGAACACACCATCTCCACTGTGACACATGGTGGTGGCAGTATCATGCTATGGGAAGGACAGGGACGCTGGTAGAGTTGGTGGAAGACGGATGGAGCTAAATACAGGACGATCCTGGAAGAAAACCTGTTAGAGGCTGGAAAAGGAAAGAAAAAGACCCTAAACATGCAGCCAGAGTAGATTAGAGCATATTCAGTTCAGTTCAGGTTTATTCATATAAAGTCATCTCATGGCACTTTACAAGGTTAAAACCTTCCAATACAACTAAACTAATATTCATGTGTAAGAATGGGCTGGTCAGAGTCCACACCTACATCTGGTTGAGAATCAAGACTTGAAAACTGCTGTTCTCAGTCCAGTCTGACTGAACTGGAGAAAAATTGCAGTCTCCAGTACAAAGCTGGGAGAGTCATACCCTAAAAGAAAGGTAGCTGAACAAAGTACTGACTCAGGCAGCTGAATACATATGCACGCCACACTTTTCTGATCTTTATTATAACACATATCATGTTCCACCCACACAGTTATGTGATACTTCGTGTTGGTCTGTCACATAAAATACATTTGAGTTGTGGCTGTAACATGATAAAAGGTGGAAAAAAAAGGACTGTAGCAACGAGGGCAGATGACGGCACACGAATGCTTATACTACAGCTGTACTGTTGCTAGAAGAATTAATATTTCACTTTTCAAATACATGATGGATAAATCAAAATCAGAACCCACCTATAAATTCACATTAGCTATGTGTAAGGATCCGCAAATAACAGTCCTTTTTTGCTAATAGCTGACTTTGTTGTCATTCCATGTATTGTTGAAAACTAGCTACAGAATAATATATAGCCCATGTGTGTACTTTTACATAACAAATACATGAAAATGACAACAAAACACATGAAAGGGGGTTCATCATATATAACATATACACACTAGAGTAGAGGACAGCTGAGCTCAGCATGAGCGAGGACGCTGCTGCTTCACTTCTGCATTCAGTGTACTCTGAGTACTCTGAGTACTCTCTGTACTTCCAAATACGGGAGATAATACTTCACATAATCTGTACTGAGACACACCCAAGGTCAGGTCAGGTCAGGTCAGAATGACATTGACAATGACAGCAGTAAAAGCCTTAGTGAATTATATAATAATATAATAATAACTTTATTAGCATTAGTCCCTAATGTAACACATACAATGGAAACACATCTCAGCTACTGGTACAATGAAATTAGAAATAGCTCCATATTTCTCTACACTTCATATGAAAAAATGTTTTTCTTCCGCTACATTCAGTCATTTTACAGATTCACGTGATAAATGAACCTGACGTCTGTGCAACAGTGATACTGATTTTTATCCTGGAATAATCCTAACTGCTACATTTTACTAAAACTTAATTGTTGTGGTCATTTTCCCTGTAGTGCTATAACAACTTTACTGAATCAGAAGAATAAGCTGATTGGTCCAGGTGTGCACAGTGAGGAGGGTCCTTACCTGGTGTCAGCAGAGTCAGCAGAGTCACCACACAGGTCACCTTGTAGAAAGCCATCGCTCCTCAGTCCAGATCATCACTGTGCTCTGTCATAAATACCTTCTGCTCTCCTCCCTCCTCCAACACAAACACACCTTTGTCACCTCCCAAACAATGAACTTCATTCTTATGCTAACTTTCCTTTTTTTTTTTCAGGTTAGTTGAACGTTGGATTCAGAAATCTCTTGTGTCAGACTGATGGAAACCACCTTGTGAGATTTGATAATAAACGTCAGACACTTCTAAAACAGTTTGCTTCCTTTTTTGTTCAATTTAATTACCTTTTATAAAGTAATGAATCACAACAGGGTAATCTCAATATAAGGCAATTCGCATATTAAAGTCAAGACTTTACATAGATATATAGAGATAAAATCCAAATCCACCTTGAGCAGCACTTGGAAACAGTGAAGACAGCTCAAACCCCCCAAAGATTTGCTACACCCAACCAACCAAGAACCAATAACTGGTAGAACCATGCTACTAATAAAAGATTGAGACCGTCCTCCTGGGAAGTACATTAACATTTAGTCATTTTACTGACACTTTTATCCAAAGCTATTTACAGTGAGGTACAAGGCAGAAAAATCTAAGTTGAAGAGTAAAATGTTAAAGTGCTATTAGAAGAAGTGTGTCTGTTCCATGAGATGTAAGTGCAAGAAAGTTTTTATTATTTATTGAAAGTGCACTTTTGTAGTTTATTTAAGTGTATTTAAGTTGTGGAAAAGCTCTGTTTTCATCAGTGTTTTGAATATCAGCAGTGAGGTTACAGACCGTGCAGAGTTCAGTAGCTTAGTCCGCCATTGTGGGACCAGAGAGCGGGAGAGCTTTGCACTGGATCTTTTGTTTTGTGATGGGACCACCAGATGCCGTTCGTTGGCAGAGCACAGTGGGAAAACTACAAGCTCTGTCTGGGAGAGGCTGAGTTGAAGATATCTTTCTCTGATCCAAGAGGAGATGTCAGACAGTCAGGCAGTGGTGAGACCCAGAGATGTAGTATAGACCAAGTTGAAACGTGCCCCTGCCAGGATACCTTGGATACCTTGGAGGTTCGACCAGATAAGTAAGAACGAAGCCAGGCCAGAGCTGTACCACAGATGCCCAATTTAGAGAGTGTGGATTGGAGGATCTGGTGGTGTCAAAGGATGCAGATAGATCAAGTAGGATTAAGACAAAGGACTGTCCACAGGGATTCCACAACCATCAGAAGTGTTTATGTAGAGTGACCTCTCTTGAAGAGAGCTGGTTGGCATCAAGGAGGGTGTTCTAAGAAAGGAAAAGAGATGCTGTAGAAAGTTTCTTGTGGCCCCCCAAAAATGTCTTACCTCTTCACAACATCTAGTGGCTGCAGTGAACATAACATGGCAATAATGTATTATACCCTCAGGTTTGTGCCAGGGGGACGTTGGGCTGGATGGCGGCACAATAAACTATGCGACTTTCCTGCAGGAGACCAGAATGTAAGTCTAGCAAAGACAAGTGTCTGCTGAGGTTATTAAGAGTCATGTGACACTGTGGCATGACTAATGCACATGTGGCTGAGAAGGTAGGTGTTTTTAAGGCTATAAAGCCATATTTTAATAAGCCAATAAGCCTAACCCAGATGTTTTATGCCTAATCCCAACCAGTTTTTGGCCTTTTAGCCAAAGTAAGTATTACACTAGTTGCCATTTTGGTGCCAGTATACGAGATAGCGCCCCCAAGTAAGGTCCTGACATCAAAAGTGGTGCAATTTCATCAAACACACGTGTGGCTGCTCCTACAGCAAATGGCCACTCTAGTTGTATTAGAGTTGGGACAAACAACCAACATGAACATTAAAGTTGGAGGACTAGATTTAAAATCTGACTGAGGGAGACCGTCCCATGTCAGCAGGGAGATTAGAGGAAGGTGGCGTGGTAGGAAAAGGCCCTGCAGCCAGCCCACTTCTTACTAAGCAATCTGAGAATGGACAGCACTTGATATAGTCTGTTGTCCACAGTAATCAGACAGATATGAAGTAGCACTTCCATTTAAAATGTTATATGTCACCAGGACCACCTGGAAGTCTGATCTGACTCTAATAGGGAACCAATGTAGGGAAGCGTTTTCTGGAGTTGGTTCAAATTATTAAAAAAATGTCAAATGAAGTAAAAAGACAAACGTGATAGAGCAGAGCTTCAGGTGTGTCAGAAACCATCAAACTAAATAGTAATCATCTGTCATCTTCCGTCTATTCAGGATAAGAAGTGAAGCCAAAGCAGAAAAAACTAGTTAGCCAAGTATCACTGTAAAGATCAGACAATAAGACAAAGCAAACAGGAAGAAGTACTAGTTACCTTCCAGACAAAAGGATAATGATGGGAATTTTATTTTGACTGATTGAGGTCATCACAGATTTGGCACATATTTTCACAGCGGATGCTCTCTCCACACACAACTCCCAATTCTGCACCAGGCTTGGGACCAGCACTCAGAGTGCACTGCCTTGTGCAGCATCAGAGGCTGGGGTCTGTAGGACACTTTGGATGTTCAGTGTCTAGAGCCAGTTAATGATCTGCCAACCCTACAGTCAATAGGAACCATGCTACAAACTGCACCACTGCTGAGACACAGTGACATGCTAGGATGGAGAAAATATCAAATGTAAACCAGTGAAACCAGCTGCAACAGGCCTGCAGGTCATCTGATCCATGTTTGTTTTGTTCAGTTTTGAACACTGGTTCCTCATATTTGCTGCAGATAAAGTAAAGATGTTTACAAGTTCAGGATGATTTCACAGAGCACAAATCCAGTTTCCCATGCATGTTTGATACAAGGAAAAACTATGAAGGTATGAAGGAAATGTAGAGCAGAAGTCTGTTATTTCAAGTGTGTCCACATGTGTTTACTGTATTTTACTAAAGCTGAAACCTATGAACACACAGGTGATTTCCAACTGTGTAACTTCTGAATCTAGGACATACAGGGTGTTCCACCTACTGTTCTGTAAATCTAACTGATGACTGGGATTTGGTCCTTCTAACAGCTGTTAGTGTACTGTGTCATTATAGTAGTTGTACAGTGAGTGTACTGTAGTTTTAGGTTTTTGCAAACACTCCAGAAAATAAATAAAATAAATCACATCAAAATGTATACATGCTTCTGGGGTGATATTGATCTTAATTTGTATTTCAATACTTAACTTGGTAGTGCTACTGATATAAACATTGATTTATATTTATTAATAACAATTTGAGGGCCCTGGATTTAGTGTAATTTCTTTCACTGAAACAACTAAAACACGTTGCAGCATGAATCGGGACAAACATGGAGTACACACATCCTCTAGAAACAATGTTAGACGTTGACAACAATAGAATGACAAATAAAGTCATATTTTTAACTTTTATACTTTCTGCAGTCTTGTGGACTGTGTCTGTGTCCATATGCACCTTCAGCACAGCCTGTAACTATCTGATGCTGGATGGCTTCACATCCTGAACCTTGTTTTTCATCTCCCCAAATTACCACTACAGGCACCCCAAGCCTTCAAATGAGAAGGAGGATAAAGTTTATTTTAATAATCTAGAAACAAAAACAGTATATTTAAAGATTTATTTGTGGTATACTTCAAGTATACATATAGATTAAGTACTTAGGAGCATGTAGTTCAGTTGGTAGAGCAGTCATCTTCCAACCCCAGGGTTGTGGGTTCGATTCCCCTGTTCCTGCTACTACTACTAAAACAGTATACAATAAGTTCATAGACACAAGTATACATAATAAAATTTTGTATAGTTTTTCCATTAGGGCAAGCTAAATCATCTTATTTCACAGAAGAACTGTGAAAACGAGTAGAACACTGAGGCTGTTTCTAATGGTAATAATATCATCAGTCCACAGGCTGATCTGAACACACAGCCTGTTGTCTCCTGTTTCACAGCTACAGCAGTGGATTGCTGAAGTGAAATTATCCTGCAGAGGTAAAGTCTGCAGTGGAAATTACACTGAGTCACATTCAGAAGAAGCTCTGGTCCAAATTAAATTCAATATTCAAGAGTCAAAAAACTTTATTAAAATAGTTTTGCCTGTTACAGCTGGACTGAACATTTTAATTTTCATAAACAACAAAAATTTAGATTTGATTTTATAATGCACTTCATTTTTCTGTCTTGTAAACTGTATTAATCACATTAGACTGTAAAACATTACTGAGAAGCACAGTAAAAACTGAGGTTAGAAAAACAAGCGTGCAGCTGAGTGTTTGCTCTAGTGACATTAGCAGTGTGATAAATATGATAAGCATCACAGTTATGAAGTAACTAGCACCAGCATCTCTGTTTGGACGATATTTTCCTCGTTCTGCTTCCCATCATTCACCTGAGCAGAAATCAGGAAGTGTTTGTTTTTTCACTCAGCCAATCAGAAACAGAGCTGCTGACGTGTCATCGGTTGCTAAAAGCAGAAAGAGCTCAGACACCAGCGTCCTGCACCATGAAGTGAGTTCAGTCTGTGGTACAGCTAACCTAGCTTAGCTCTGGTGTTAATCAGGTCAGATCTGCATGACTGACCTGGACAGAACCCTGTCAGCAGAGTACAGCTCTGTAGGTCATCTGAAGCACTGCCCTTTGACAGCATTCAGCATTTTGTCTGGTCCCAAACACTTTTCTAATCCATCATTTTTACTGGTGAAAACACTGGTGTCACACCAGCACCATTCTGACACCTGACGACTAAACTGCTATTTCTGTCTTTAAATATTATCATGATGAGCATAATAATAATAATAAATAATACATCAAATGCATCAGGACATCCCTCCTCCTCTCTGCTCTCGCAGCAGAAACGTCTAATGTAACTGTCAGACGTTCAGATCATACTTGCTCAGCATTTTTTCATTTTTCTACAGCTTGTTATTCATTTTATCTCGTTTCTACAGCAGACAGTGCTTCATTCAGGTGACATTTGTTCCTGTTTCACATTTCATTGTTCACAACAGAGCTGAGAACTCTACAGCAGCAGGACTCCATCACTTCAGTGAGGCTGTGGAAACCAACACTAGAGGCCAACTTGAAGCCAGATCACCACGAGACAGATTATGGATACAAACTATGGAACAGTACAACCATCGGCCACCTCCTCTACATGGATGACATCAAGCTGTGTGCCAGGACTGAATGAGACATTAATTCACTGAACCACACCACCAGGATCTACACCAGTGTCAACTGACCAAGTGACAAGTACCTTGGAGTCCACAAGGAAAACAGCGACCACCAACCACCTGCAGAGAGTGAGGAAAGTTCTGACAAGTGAGCTGAATGGGAAGAACAGGATCAGAGGAATCTGATGGTTTTTATAATAATAATGAACTGGCCAGAAGAGGAGATAGAAGTCACTGATATCAAGACAATGCAGGGCAACATCTGGAACATGAGAAGCGTCAGAAAGACCACAGAGTGAGAGAAGAAAAGATATGGAAGGTGGAGACAACAGTGGTACCAGTGGTAATGGGAACACTCGGGCCAGTGACCTCCAAACTGGGAGCGAGACTCCGGCAGATTTCAGGAACAACTCTGACCAGAAGAGTGCAGTCCTAGGAGCAGCTGAGATACTGTAGAGGACCCTCAAACTCCCAGGCCTCTGGTAGAGGATCATCTGTACAACCCAGTGTAGTCCAGTAAGGCGGCTCTGCCATGATGTCATCTACATTACATTTAATACATTTTAGTTGAGTTGAGTCAGTATTTACTTCTTTTTAATCTGGTACCTGTGTATCAGCCTCTGGGACAAAGCCTGGCTGAAGGTGAACCATTCGTGTCTTATCAGTTCTGCTTGAATAAACTTTGTCCATGACAGTAAATATGCAGACGTGCAGGTTGATTTTGGTAAAGCGAGCACATCACCAGGAAACAGCAGATAAACTGGTTAGATAGTGGAACTGTTCCAGAGGTTATTACAGGTCCTGCATGTTTTCACACAGACTCTACTCTTTAGTACATGGACCTAGTACCACTACAAACTGGAAACACTGGTTACTAGTTTAACCCAAACTAAGGTTCTAATTTCTCAGTGTTGAAACCGTCACACAGACAATGCTACTATATGTCTGCTGATACTGGAGTCGACTGTATCACTACTGAACTGGAATAAGTTATGTTAAAAGGTGTCTGTAATGTTTTGGACCCTCACTGATGTAAACATGGAGGCTAAAACTTTAGAATCACCTCCTAACATAACGTGCTACAGTACGACTCCGCCGTCCACAATGACCTTAATAATGCACATGTAGAACTCATGGCAGAGGTGTACCTAATAAAGTGGCCAGTGAGTGTATAGTGAGGAGATGCAGCAGAAACATGAACTTATTACTATGTGTATTTGATGAACTGTGTTACCTGAGGGATAATGAGTTTATAGTGATGGAGAAGTGATCACCCAGTGGGTGAACTATCAAGATGACTGGAACTTATTTACGATGAATAATAAACTGGTAAAGTCTTGTCTGTAAAGATAAATCAGTACTTCCAGCTGTGTCAGATTAAATAGTTGTTCAAATGAAATCCAGTTTTTATAAAGAAAAACTCACCAGATGCTACAAAGTGTTTTTAGGACCATGATGATCAGCAAACTGGTGAAAACCTGGAGAGTCATTTCAGAGGTACTGTTGATCCTCTAAAGTCTGTCCAGAATCTGCATAAATACATAAAACCTCTAGAGAACCAGGACTGTGTTTCAACAGCCAACAGAAAATCAGCTGCTGATCAGAATAATCAACTGTGATTGATTCATGTTTGGTTTTAATCATAAAAATCTGAAACGTAATGAATCACATAGATGTAGTACAGGTATAAATACTCACAAACTGTGCCTCAGTACTTAAATAAAAGTAACTAGTTACTATGCGCCACTGTTGTACAGTCAGTCTTACCATTGCATAGTTATCTTAGGTCAAATGAAAACGTGGGCGGACTGAGAATAAGCTAACGATATAACGGTGACTGGTAATGTTAGCTAGCTAATGTTAATCTTAACCAGGTAGACATTCATGAGAGAGAGCATTGATCACAGGTAAGCTGTGATTGATGTTACCACCATCTGACATAGGTTTAACTGTGGAAAGCATTCGCTTCTCACGTGCACACGAGCGTGTACGACCACTCGGCATCGCCACAGCTGAAAGTTATACACACAGTAAAATAGGATTCTGTCTTGGTTTTAAATAGTTTTATGTAAAACACGTCCTATTGTGTAGAGTTAAACAAAGTTAGACAAAGTGTGTGTGAAGTTGGTGTTTGTGCCGACACACTCTCTCTGTTATGTGTGTGAGTGTTGCAGCAGCTCAGCACTGCTACTTTCTCTGCAGTACGTTAACATCCAGGCTCTCAGCGTTCGTCACAGGACAGAGGTCACAGCGGATCATACACGGGTTCCTGATGGGTCACTGACAGTCGTACCTGATGGAACCCAGCAGCCAGGTCCCAATACCTGCACCCTAAACCATCAAATACCAATTTAATACTCCATCACATCACCATGGATGACACTGAAGCCCCTGGCCTCAAGCAGTGGGCCTCACATTTGGGCTGATATATGTTCTGAAGTTTACTTAATGTAGTGACTGTAGAGTTTAAACAGGTAACAGAATAAAGTTTGAGAATAACTGTTTTTATGTAAACATTTCTGTCTGTGTGTTAAAATGGAGAACACCTCCTTGGTAAAAAAAAAACCTGTCCAGTGAACTGGATAACACTGTATTTATTTGGTTACAGAGGCTTTGTGTTTAAATTAAAAAAGCTCCTGTTCACTGACTAGTCTTTGTTGTATTTACTTACTTTTACTAGTTTTTTCAAGGCAGTCGCTTTCCTAGATTTGTCAGAATTGACTTTACCTGCTCAGGTAAGACTCAGCCAATCAGATAATCAGGTGTATCAGTGTGTAGATGAAGGAGCTGACACACTTCCTGCTAGATCAGCAGATGGTATTCATGGTGTTTGTGTGGTGCCTTGTTAACTGGATTTACTGACTGTTATAAAACAGCTCTGATCAGATGAGCATGCTGAACTCATGCCGCCATCTTGTGTCAGTGTGTGTCAGTGTCATCGAGCAACAAGTGTTTGATCATGACTGTCTCCCATCAGGATCCAAACACGCTGCTCTTCTGATTTATTAAACTTTATTCATCAGACATTTTCAGCTATCAGTTCTTCATCAGGCTGAGATCCTGTTTCCAGCTTCCTTATGTGCATCACATGACCAGTTTGCCACCACATACCATTCTTCACTACTGACTGTTTAAGACTGTTTGGGATGTGGTCAGTAAATAACTGTGTTTTTAGAGAAGTAAATATATTTGAATACAGTGAACAAGATGCATCATGTCTGTGAGGGAACAATGTGTATCCTGCTTAACTCTGGTAATAATAGTATAAAATTAGTTTACTATGAGATGAGATGGTCTCCAGTCTCCTGGTTGTATCAGACGTTGGTCTTGAAGTGTCTCACTTGTTCGTCCCTGTGTGGCTCCTTGCACCTGTTGAATTATAGTCTTGTGTATTGAAGTTAGTGTTTTCACATAATCACCAAGTTCTGTTTCAAGCTGATCAAGCGGAGGACCCCTATAAGGTCCTCGTAGGTACGGGACAGGCATAGGCCGTCCAGTTAGCATTTCGTGTGGTCTTAGATGCGTGCACCAATTTGCATCCTCATACTCATGCTAGTGGCAATGCATCAACCCAGTTGAGTTTGCTGTCAGCACATATTTTTGCAGTTTTTGCTTTAAGTGTACCATTAGCTCGTTCAATCTTACCTTGAGACTGTGGGTGATATACACAACCAAACCTTCTCCTAATCCCTAGCATCTTAGTTACTGCTAACATGATTTTATTTACAAAGTGCTGTCCGTTATCTGATGAGATCTTATCAGGAATTCCAAACCTTACAACAACCTCTGTACACAAAAACTTTGCTACTGACTGAGCATCTGGAGCTTTAGTAGGTACGGCCTCGACCCATCTGCTATACCTGTCCACTACCACTAAAAGGTAACGTTTGTTTCTTATTTGCTTTATCATATCTACATAGTCCAACATAAGATGTCTAAATAGACCGTCTGATGGTGGAATGTGTCCTATTGGTGCTGAAAATGCTTTCCTGATGTTGTAGGCAGCACATACTGTGCAGTCATTTAATGCATGATCCACTGTTGCTGCTAAGTGTGGTGACCACCATGCATTTTGAATGCGTCTTATCACCTCCCCCCT
>OMLM01020720.1:25986-38531 GCA_900302695.1 Helostoma temminkii | reverse complement strand
AGTATGACAACATCATTAACATACAACAGTCAAATGGACTGAAGGACTGAATGTGCAGCCACTCCTGCTCAGGAAGCAATATCACAACAGCTAAGGCCAGTTTTAAAAACCTGGCCACTCACCCAATGATAGCTTGGATAGGCTTCAGCACTTTTCTGACTTTTTGGAATGAAAATATGTCAACAGTTACTAAATAGATCATCACAAAATTTGGCACAGACATTTATGGTTCCTAGATGTTGAACACACATGTTTTTGTTGATCTTTTGGTGATGTTTAGTGCTAATTGTGAACTGTTAGCTTGCTAATATGCTAAACTAAGATGTTGCACATGACAATTGTTATCAGTTTTAGTATGTTAGCAAGTTGAAGTTAGCATTTAGCTCAAAGCATCATTGTGCATATATTACAGCTTCACTCCAGGAAGGATGGTTGTAGACTCTTAGCCCTGTTAGGATATGTAACTGTAAGTGAGTGATAATAATAAGCTATACATAAATTCTTTCTAAATCTGAATAACATTCATGTGATCATGAATATTTAAAAACTGCAGCCAGTTTGAATTTAATTATTGTCACCTGTTTGACTTGCCCAAATGTTGTTCCATTATATATTTCCCTTCTTACATATATATTTTTTATTTCCAGCTAACACAGTGCATCTTTGCCTGAATGTGAATTAATTTAATACCCCTTTTAACACTTAATTTTGTGATTGAGATATTGAAGATTTGTCTTCTCTGTCTTTCTCAGTCATACACAACTATTCCCAAAACGGATGGCAATATTTCAACGGGAGTGTTTATCACGTTTCTTCTATTAAGAAAACCTGGGAAAAAAGTAGAAAGGACTGTCTGCAAATGGGTGCACACCTGATGATTATCAACAGCAGAGAAGAACAGGTACAGCTTGCTTAACTATGCATGTATTAAATTATAAAACAGAAGCAAGTAAACATGTGGGAGGTGGTTAGGGATGTCCCGATACAGATACCAGCATTGGGTATCGTGTCCGATACTGCCCTCATTTACTTGTACTTGTACTCGTAAAACTACTCAAATACCGCACCCAATAAAACTGCAGAGCATTAATTGACACTGTCTTGTCGAAGGTTAATCAAAAACAGATTTACAGCCTGTTTAAGGATGTTACAGCCTCTGAATATAAAAGCACACTGGGTTCATGAGCATTTTAATCTTGAGCAAATTATATTACAGGCAAAACAATTTACTACTGCTAGTATTGAAATTTACTACTACTGCTACTCCCACCTGGAAGACATTCATTAATTCAAATCAGGTGCCAACGCCATGTTTGTACCTGCTTGTTTACATCTGAATACAGTGAAGTTATCTGCAACTGCAATATTATTAAGTACTCATATGAGGACTTGGTATTGGCAAGTACTCACATGTAAAGACATGTACTTGTATTCAGTCAGGAAAAAAAGTGGTATCGGAACATCCCTAGGGATGGGTTAACTTTTTTATTGAAAAGCTTTAATTCACTGTTATATTGATAATTGATTCCCTCTATAAAAAGGCTTTGACAAGACATTGGAAGGCAAATATGTGGATTGGACTGACTGACAGAGAAACTGAGAGGACATGGAAATGGGTTGATGGGACTCCCCTCACAACAAGGTTCACACCCAGGCTCATAAAAATGTTTTACAATTACTTCTACATCATCATCTGAGTAGATTAAAATATAAATCTGTCAATAAAATGCTAACATATTTCTTTGTTTTCTTTCTTCTTTGTCATCGTTTTTGATTTCAGCTACTGGATAAGTGGTGAGCCTAACAGCTATGAGTCTAAAGAAGAAGACTGTGTAGAAGTGAGGTACCATACAGAGGAAAACAACTGGAATGATGAATCATGTGATACAGAAAACTTCTGGGTCTGTGAAAAAAAAACTGAGTTTTTAACTTAGGGACTACATCAACTCCAAGTCAGCTAAGGCTGCTTTTACACCTACAGGCTTTAGTTTGAATTGAACTCTAGTTCACTTTCCCTCTTGCTGCTGTTCATTTTGTCTGGTCTCAACACGATAATCACACTCAAGTACACACCAAAACAACCACACAGAGACCCCCAAAAAGAGGTGGTCTCCATTTAAATCATCTAGAGAACTCTGGTGTGGTCCTCCTGGTGAGAAAGTGTACCAAACCAACACGGGACCAAACACTATGAATTGCATAATGTGAGGGCTTTGGATAGTGTGTAGATTATCATTTCTTTGATTTATACACCACAAACATGCTGCCTGATTAATCCTGGACAACCGTGGAGACGTGAGGAGGTGAAGTGCCTCATCAGTTGACTATGTGGGCAATATAACGTAATAAACAATAATTAGCAGGACAACCAACGTGCATTAACATTCATTATGAAAATTCTCATTCTTCACTTTTTTGGCCTCACATTCACAGTCGCCACACAGTTTTCACATAGAAACAAAGCATTCGAATGAAGAGAAAAGCTGACAGATGCTTTCTTAGACGGAGAGCCTCCTCATCGTTTACCATGTGAATAAAGCCAATAGAACAACACAGTATTTCAATTGAGCTGTAAATAATTGTCAGATCCAAGTGCTTATATTTCTCCCATTATTTAGGGTTCTCCAAAATGGATGTGTGTATAACAATGGCTGTAATATCTGAATGGACAGTTTATTTTGTCATAATTCTTGAATTAAAGCTGAAAGTCTTGCTTTTGCTCACATCTTGAGTGTTTTTCTCCCTCTCTTTCATACAGTAAGACAGCATGAAAATCAACATTTAAGTTGCTCTAAAAATCAAATTGTGGAAAACTAAATTCAACTTGAATCAGTTCTCTCCCTCACAAGAGGTAGATTATGTATTTTTTATTTAGACGATAAAAAGGAAATTGGTTTTGGTGAGGTTAAGGTGCTCACAGCACTGGGTTAGGGTCAGGAAAAGATTGTGGGCTGGGTATTAGTGAAAAATGTCACAGATCAATTCACAAACAGGAGGTAAGGAGTTCTTTAGGCCAGTGGTTCTTAAGCTTTTTTTAACAATGTACTCGTTTTAAAAAGTTGCGATGTGTCTGTTTACTTAAGAATGAGGAACTGCAAGCGTGCGCTGCTGTGTAAGCAATATGCAAAGAAAAAACAAGGAAATCACACACAGCCAGTTGTCTAAGAGCAAGAACCCATGAAAACTCTGACCACTTCAAGTGAGTAAAATATGGTTGTGTACAAAAAAGAACTGGAGATGATGGAAATTGGAAACCCGCCTTATGCTCCGGTCAGGAGTTCTGCCTTAAAGAGTTACACTTGTGAAGATGGTGAAGTGTCTGCTGCAGTGCCTGGTAAGACAGATTTTTGTTTTTAAAGGTTTTCACCATTAAAGTAACATCAGCTAAAACAAAATCATTAATTTATATAGAATTATAAGTGTAGAAGCTATTGCTTATTTCTTTGGCCACAATTAAACATTAGATTACAAATTGACAATAAGACAAATATGTGTGTGTGTGCTATTTCTGCCAACAGGAGAAAAATTGCATAGATGGATTGCTGTGAGCTTTTGTGTGCTGTGTGTCCTGCAGGTCACTCTCAACATTTCCTTCCGTCTTGTGCTTGGTGAGTTGTTATTGTTGGATATTATGATTTCCATTATATACACTGGATCCAATCATCCTTACTAATTTCTTAGGTATTGATAAACAAACATTTACGTACTAAAATACTATGAATAAAAATAATCTATGAATAAATAATCGGCTCTTTAAGTTTAAGCACAACCTGACAAATGATGGTAACGTCCCCACCAGGTATTGATAACGAGTGTAAACATCTGAGTGAAGAGAGAGAGGAGTTGAAGAGGATCATTGCTGGTAAATCAAATGCATTTCACAAAACTACCCAGATAATAAAGATGACAAGGAAAACAAGTGTGCAAGTGTTATACTGATTATAAACAGACTGAAGTTATATAGTGTTACGTAGATTTAATGAGAGGTGTGTGTATTACTGTGCAAAGTATTGCTGCCACCTTGCAGTACAGTGTAACTAAGTTGTCTGTTTCAGTGCTAAGAACAGATACTGAAACACACTGAAGCAAAGTTTAGATTTAAACTTTAAATATAAATGATCAAAGGACGTCTATATGTAGCTCTGTGATTGGCCGGCAACCTGTCCACGATGTACCCCGCCACTCGCCTCTATGACAGCTGGTGCAAGTGTAAGAAAAAATCTATCTTGCATTCATGACATATTTTTAAACTGCTGACTTTGGCATATCTTCATTCTTAAGTATGTGACTCAAAGGTTTAAATTTTATTCTGGTAGGTCCTATTCAGCACAGGGAAATGACCCACCAGTGCCCAAAAAAGGGCATGAATCTGCAGGGCCACGTGCACACGAGAGGATCTTACACTGTTTTTCCACTCACTCCATAGCTTCTTTGTCCAGATGGAAAGTCATGTTGCATCACCAGCTTCAGGCCCAGTTTTGCTGCTGCAGGTGGCGAAGGTGGTGCCTGGTACTAAGGCATTTCCCTCCATAGTGCTGCCACTGCTGCCAGACTTGCTGTAGTCTGTGCCCTGTTGTCATCACTTGTTGTTGTCTTTGTGTTTTTTTAGCAAATCCAAATTGTCAGAGCAGATAAGGTTGTTTCCATTTTGACATAGTGACTACCCATAAACTGCTCAGAATACTGATTAAAAAACACTTTATGTTTCCTTATTTAACAACTTAATTTACAATCAAACTAAACGCCGCTTCACCACTGGGAGCATTTTGCCTCATTACTGACCAAACCTAGTCCATATATTTGAAAAGAAATTACATTGACGGGGGGCTTACGTTTTACTCAGACATTATGCTTGGTCATTGTATGTAACAATAGCACTTCACAACTTGGTAGTAATAGAGTAAGAGTGAGGTAATATTTTGGCAATGTCAAGGTAATAATGGAGTAATATCAAGGTAATAGCATAATAAGTAGGGTAATACCCTGGCAATAACCAACTAAGAGCGGGTGTAATGAAATGGTAATAAGGAGGGGCATTTAGGAATATGTAACTGAGGAAACAAATAATAACATTAACATTTAATGGACATTTAATTGATATGTTAAGTATCAATGCATTTGCGACTTATCATTTACGTTCATTTTTTAGAAGACAGGGTTGGCCACATGATTAAGGGAATAAGTGAATGTTGCTTACTTAGGTCTTTTTTTAAAAACACCTGCTGAAATGGATTCCTAAAACCAATAGCCATCAAATCCTTCAGAGACAACAATCTGTCCTGAAATTAACTAGTAAATCATGTAAAGTGTCTGAAATGTGAACATTATTGATTTACCTAATGAAAATATGGTAAAATCACCACCAGGTAACCTAAGTGAAGAGAGGGATGAGTTGAAGAGGAATCTGAGTAAGTTTTATACATTTTTTTTTGTTGTTGTTGTTGTTTGTTTGTTTTTCTACATACTATAATTGTGCTGTAAATGAGGGTAACCTCCATACTAAAAATTGCAGCTTTACAGTTGAAATCCTTTAATGAAGACAGAGCTGAGCTGAAGAACCAGCTAAATATTTATGGTAAGATAGCATTGATATAAAGATAATGGCAAATTTTATATAAAGTGTCTCATCTTAAAACGTATAAATAAATCAGATTCAAGGCAGAAGTCCCTCACTGAAGAGAGAGATGGGTTGAAGAAGAAGCTGGATGACTTCAGTAAGTTTCAGGATAAAGGCGTCAGTATGTCTCACATACCAAGTTCTATTTTTGAGAACCTCAATATAGTCTATAAAATGAAAGCTTTACTTGACTACAACAATAATTGTAATTACATGAGAGAAATTCTAGTAAACTTGTGATTGATTTGACCAAAGTAGTAACAGTAGTTTTTAAATTTATTGTATTTGGTTATTGGTTATTAATATATTTACACTGGCTTCTCTTATTTTATCAACAGTTTACTATGCTCAGCATGGATGGGTCTATTTCAGTGGTAGTTTTTATTATATTTCTTCTGACAAGAAATCCTGGCACGAAAGTAGAGCTGACTGTCTGCAAAAGGAGACAGATCTGATGATTATCAACAGCAAGGAGGAACAGGTCTGTGTGTGAGCCTTGTGCCCTCTCCTTACACCTTTTAAAGTCTGTTTGATGGCCACAGATTAGGTTTGGGGTTAAGCATTTAGTCGTGATAGAGTACAAAGGGCTATTGAAAACATTATGCCAATGTACTGCACAGTATATCTAATATATATGATAACACTTCATATTATAGTCATAGTATCCTTTTTATATTCTGCTGTTACATATATACTCATACTCATATACTCATAATATATACTCCAACACTTGTACATTTACGAAAATATGTAAAAATGTTTAAACTTGATATCATCCACAAAAATTGATCTAGTATGTGTGCACACTAAGGACTGTATATTTCAAAGGAGCAAACTAGCACATGATATGGACTTTGTACCTTTACCTCATTAAATATGCTGTGTGGGGTGTTTACAAGGATGACCTGGAGTAATCACAAGTTTCAGCAATTTATTCCAGCTCTATCATCTGAGTTCATACACTAAGAACAGATGAGATACAGTACGTCTGCATTCTGAGTTTACAGGCTGGGATCCTAACTGGGACCCAATCATTGCTTTGTGATTTGTTTTAGCCACAAAAACAATTTTTCATGCTGATCTCCTCAGTGGCTTCCATTCTTTTAGGCCTATTTCTATTATACCTCCCTAGATTTGAACACATCTCTCAGATGACACTAGTTAGAAACCTGTAGACACTAAGCCCAAAGTAGTCTCCTAGTTCCCTTAGTTTTTGTCCCCTAGTTAAATGATTAATTATTTTCTTTTTTATAAAAAGGATTTCTCAAAAAGATTTCAAAAGGAAATATGGATTGGGCTGACGGACTTTGAAACAGAGGGGGTATGGAAATGGGTTGATGGGACTCCTCTGACCACAAGGTTCACACTTTAATTATTTTTTCATTATTTTCTTGAAATCTTCATGTTGCTCTTGAACTAAGTTAAGTTTAATTGTTGTTTAAAATTTAACCTGGCCATATGGAAATAATAATTTAATTGTTTCTCTTTCATAAATGCATGTTGGTTTGCATTCTTGGTTAAAAGCTTTTGTGTTTGGGTTTCAGCTACTGGAGTTCTGGGGAGCCCAACAATTATAAGGGCAGAAATGAAGACTGTGTACAAATATGGTACTATGACAGAGAAGACAGCTGGAATGATGGCGTATGCGAAAATCTAAACTTCTGGATCTGTGAAAAAAAAATGGCTTTATAACACACACACATTTATAACACAACATTCACACCACAACCACAGTATATTTTATGTTAGATATGCATTCACCGGTTACAGCTAAGAATGATCACACTGAAACATCAGCAGATGATACTGACACATACAGATGTGGACAAAATTGTCACTGACATGACATGAAACTGATTTTGTTGCAAAACCATTTGAGGCAATCACATCCAGGGAGGTTGGCTACAGTCCCATGGACCTTAAACCTCTGAATAATATGTGTGCAGTCACAGGAACATCAAGCTGCTTGGAGATGGTCTTAGCATAGCCTTTACCTTTAACGTGTTGGTGTATAATTTTATTTCTAATCTCCTGAGACAACTCTGTCTGTGGTCCATGTTCATATGTAAAAGCCCTAAAAAGGGAGGTACTGATAGGAACAACACACGACAACTTCTCCTCAGCTCGTGTGTATTGAGAGATGCATCAACTTAGCATCATATGATAAACAAACAGAAATCCACAGACTATACAGCAACTCACCATGTTCCTGCATAATACATGTTGAAAGTTGTGGCTAATACATACAACATTAACCAGACATTCACTCAGCGCCCTTTGAGGCGCCAAGGGTCAGAGGTTTCAGTGGCTTGTCCAAGGACACCTCAGCATGTAGACAGGACAGGGAATTGAACCTGCAAACCTTGGGGTTGAAAGACAACTGCCCTACCAATTGAGCTACATGCTGCCCCAAACCAGGAAGGTCAGCTGCCGAAACCCGGGACAGCATAACTACAGAATCAGAATCAGAAGCCTTTATTGTCATTTTACAAAGTACAGCGAAATTGTACATTACACAGCACCCGCCAAGCGGCTACTAAAATGGCAGCTTTGCATCGCTATAGCACAAGCTATTGCAAGGTTAACATAGCATTGCTAATATGGCTAGCATCCGGTAATTAACTTCTTTGCTTCACAATAAACAAATAAAAAACACTAGAAATGCTCCCCTGGACACACATACATTTTCACATTATTTCAATGACCATTGAGTTTTTCTTTTTTTAACAGAAAGGTACCAACAAATTTGTCCACGTCTGTTTATACTGTATCCAACTTAACCTTCTGTATGTAGAAAATAATGCCATTGTATAACATTTAGTGTTGTCTATACTTTTTACTATTCATAAGTAGAAGTAATTGCTAATTAGTTTTCAGCATTGTCTCAGCATTTGTTCTATTGTCTTTAGCTCTGCATGATCTCTAAATGCATTATTTTAACAGTTGTTGTCAATTTTCTGTTTCATTAAGACAACTGAACATGTAAAAAGTGGTAATTTGACTGTACCATGCTATTAATCAAAGAAGCCATATTTCTACAGTGTAATAAAATAATGAAAAATGAAAAACAGCCAACTTGTGACTTTACTCAATATCAAAACATACCTGTAATTCAAATGTCACTTCAAACTATGTTATTTATTGTCTATTTATTGTCTACAATCAATCAAGTAATCAATTATACAAATTTAATAAAAAGTCAAGTCAATAATTAATCATAGTATTAGTCCCAATCAGGATCAAGCAATAAACAGTAAATATAATATGTACAGTCATTATCAGCAACCAGTGAGCTTAGAGAAATAAGCTGTCAAAACCAAAATGTTACTATATATCAAGCATCCAACCAAGAAGCAGCTCAGAGTGATCAGTGAAATGTTTATTAACAGAAAAAACCAACCTGACAAAGCAAACATCAAATACTGTATGACATATACTGCATGTAAGAATTAACCAATGTAACTGCATACATTTAACAACATAAGTCAAGCAAAAGACAAAAGACAAAAGAAAAGTAATTTCAGCAAAATATTGACTTTTTATTTTCTTTTGGAGGCGTGTGTACGTGTGCCTTTGTCTGAACACACCCCCAGGCCGTGCACCTCAAACATAGCAAACTTCTCTTATCACTCATTCAGCTTGAGTTGTCGACTTTCCCCATCTGTTCTTCTGTGCAAACGCTTTAGGTGATTTAGTATATCAACGCAAGTGGGGAGCCTTAGATGCCACGGAGATAAAACACAGGTTGATGCGTGAACATGTTAGAGGACATGTATAGTTATGACTACTATGAAAACACTATGACTTCAAGGAGACATTTAGGTAAGAAAATCCTAGTAATTTGCAGCCTGTTGATAATAAATCATTTTATTACTTTTTTTCTGATTGAGAACATGTTAAATTCTAAAAAAAACATGGTAATTTTGAAATTAATGGCAGCAACACCTCTCAGTTGGGACAGAGGCAACAAAGGGCTAAACTATTCAATGGTACTAACAAGGAAGAGCTGGAAGAACATTGTAATTGGGTATATAAAGAGCATCTCTCAGTCAGAGTCTCTCAGAAGTAAAGAATTAAGACTTTAATGGAAGTGTCTTGCCAAGCTGCATCTGCAAATTGTCAGACAATTTCAGAATAATTTTCCTCAATGTAAACTACAAAGACTTGGATATATTATCATCTACAGAACATAAAATCATTAAAATGGTTCAGAGAATATGGAGAAAACTCTGTGTGGAAGGAACAAGGTCGAAACATAATGTTGAATGCCCATTATCTCGGGCACTCAGTCACCACTGCTTTAAAACAAGTGTGGTTTTGTGATCATCTGTGTGGCATCACTGCATGGGCTCAGGAATACTTCCGAAAATCAGTGTGTCAACACAGTTTGCCATCCAAAAATGCAAATGTAAACCATAATGCAAACAAAAAGTCAAGTGAACATGATCCAGAAATGCCACCATCTTCTCCCAGTGTCTTGTGCCTGTTGATGTTGTTTTTAGTAGCATGTTGTTCTTTTCTCTCTTCATTTCCACTCATCCCAACCAGAGAAGGCAGATGGGCGGCCATCTGCCTGACCCTGACCCTGTGTTGTTGTTGTTGTTGTTGTTGTTGTTGTTGTTTTGCACTTTGCATGAGTGTCTGTGTTGTTATTGGGATCTGCACACAGGTGGAAGACTGTGCAACCTGGCTGCGTTGAGTTTTGGACTCCTGTGCATCCTTCAAACGGGCCTCAACATTTCACTACGTCTTGCTCTCTGTGAGTTCGGTTTTGGTTCTAATTTGAAATTCATTCGATTTTCATAGGACCAGAAACATTTGAATAATTAATATAACATAAATTTACATGTTATGACATGTTCTCTGAGGGTTTTTCAAATGTACATTGCTTAATTGATAACACGACAAAATTTTTATGGTCTCTCAGATAGTAATGAAGAAAAAACATCAAATACTACTGCTGTTTTAAAAAACATGACTGAAGAAAGAGATGAGTTGAAGAGGAAATGGAATATCTTTGGTAAGTGTAAGATTAAAATTAAAAAGTTACTCCAAAAAACTTACATAGTATTTTGTACAAAAATCTAAACTGAAATGCATGCTGGGTATTTCTATATACTTGTCAGTATACTTAAGTATACAGTATACTTAAGTACACTTAAACTTTTCTATATACATGTCAGGTTACAGCAAGGATACTTAAATGCTACCTTGTATAGTATACATCTGACAAGTACATAAAAAGTAAACTGAAAGTATACTTTCTCATTTTTAGCTTAAAAGAAGTATAGTAATAGTATACTTGAATGTACCTCTTTTTGGTAAGGGTATCATGATATAAGGAGGATAGACCAAAGGCTGAAAATTTGCAGACTTAATGGAAATATTCCCACTGTGAGACAAATAAAGGTTCATCTTATCTTATCTTTACCTCTTATCTTACAAATTTGTGCAAAACTTCATGAGAGACTTGAATATTCCTCAAAAAATATATAATCTATAGTACATAATCTTGTGAAATGTCATTGAGACCAGGAGCAGAAGTCATTGTTGTGAGCACTCAGTCAGAAGTTCTTTAACAGAAAAAACCTCCAGTAGAACCAGGCTCAGGGCAGGCGGCCATCTGCCTCGACTGGTTAGTGAAAGGTGGAGAGAGAAAAAGAGTAATCACAAGGATCAACAAAAACATTTGGAAGGTTTATAGGACCATAAGTGACCAAATGCCACTGAAAACATGTAACTCTTAAGATATTTCAGACTGAAAAAAGGCTGTTTCATAGTTTTTCAGGAGTTTTTCAATGATCCTCGACTGTGAAAGAGTTAGAAGCAGCTGTTCTGAGGATCTAAGAGACCTCAATGTCGAGTAGGGGCAGAGAAGGTCTGCAGTGTATGGCGACTAAATAAAAGAACCTTAAGATCTATTCTGTTTTAACAAGTAGTCAATGCAGGGATGCTAGTACTAGGGTAATACTATCTTGTTTTTTTAGTACCACTTCGTAGTACTGCAGTAGCATTCTGTACTAAAGACAAAATCTAAACTAATGTCTGCTGAACCATAAGACAGCAGAACCATCATTGATTTGTGGGTGTATCTAGAGATTTTAGAGAGAGAGATAAGCTGCAACACCTTTTCCTGGGAAATCAGTGGATACTTCAGCATGACAACACCAGGCATTTATGAACATGTACGCAACCACATGACAACACAACATGACAACAAAACTGCCGGGGTGCACAGCTGATTTCACTGGCATAAACTGATTCCAACCAGAGCATCATTTAGAATTCATTCAGTACTTTTAACTGCATGAGTTTCTCTTTTGAACACACCCACTGTACTAATTACATTTTCAGAACCACAGAAATCTCTTGTTTATAATATTTCCTTATTAGTCACAAAATGTCAAGCACTCTGTTTCAGAGAGTGCAGGAGAAGGAAGTATCAGCTGTGATAAAATCAGCAGTGGGTGAAAATAGCATCCGTACCAAGAGCTACGTCCTGTTTACAACTGAAATTAATACTAAAATAGATACAGTTTAATAAAGATTAGCCTTTTAAGTACATATCTGTAAATAATCTGTGTTATTTAGATATTTTATTAAACCAGGCAATCGTAACATGAAAATACTGTCCTGTGACATTGTGTGTTCTTGTAATAACTAGTTGCTTTGTTATAAATATTATCATAATCATTTGTTATTATTATCACATTTTTAACAGCTAACTATTCCCTCCAAGGATGGATGTACTTTAAGAACAGTTTCTATTACATCTCTTCAGTGGAGCAATCCTGGCAAGAAAGCAGAAGAGACTGTCAGCAGAGAGATGCAGACCTGGTTATTATCAACAGCAAAGAAGAACAGGTGTGTGTGTGTGTGTGTGTGTGTGTGTGTGTGTGTGTGTGTGTGTGTGTGTGTGTGTGTGTGA
>OMLM01020720.1:0-21604 GCA_900302695.1 Helostoma temminkii | reverse complement strand
CCATCCCACATAAACACAGGATAGATAAATAATAATAATAATAATAATAATAATACATTTTTATAATTTATTTATTTTAACAAAAATAACAAACAGCTACGTGCTGTGCACGTCATTGCTGTCTGTGTTACACACAGTCACCAGCAGAGGCGCTACGCAACAACCGTACCTGCACTTCCGGAAACAAAGAACGGGCGTAGCGTCCAATCAAACAAGGCTTCAGTTTGAAATGAGAGCTGATACTTCTTTCTCCCTCTTACTGAAGACCACAACATCAAAACTGATCACAAGAGTTCATGGCTCTTGACTTATAAGAGACTCTTTTATAACGGCTAGGTTTATATCAAGCTCCAGCTGTTTCATGGGAACCCAGGAGGGAGAGAGAGGTGAGGTCGCCTTAACATTACTAACTTACTAAGCTAACTGCTAGTTACCCTACCGCTAATGTTAGCCCCAGATATTGTTTCTTTATAGCTGTACCTGTGCCTGACATCGCCTGTAACTGTGTTTACATCACAACTAATGTAAGCATTGAAGCTCATGGTTTAATGTTTTTTAATAATCTTCCAGTTAGCCTTAGAAAACAGACAGAAATAGCAACGTTAGCTAACAGCTAGCTACTTTTGAGTTGACTCAACCCGTAAAGTGAACGTAAATAACATTAGCTGTGACTAAGGAGTGGCTTTAGGCAAGAGTTTGGTTGTCGTCGTATCACCTAAATTCCCCACCATTTTGCTTATTATAAACTCGAGATAAAGTTACGACATCAAGCCCGGTGTTCTTCAGTAGCCGACGCTTCAGTCGGTGTGAAGGAATCCGGCAGAAATGACTCCCCGCTCTGTACCTGGAGTTTGCCGCGGACGGATTGTCATAATTGAATTTCATCTAGAGGTGATCCTACTGTGAATTAACAACTACTGAATGTCACAAAAATGCCTTTAATAGAAGCAATATCTTCATACATGGTCCACTCTTTTGTATGAAGTAAATGTTCCACATTAAGTCAAAGATGCTGTGTTTTTCCTTTTGCTTTAACTCATTCAATATCTTCTATTACTCTAGAGGCATGTTTCATTTCACATTATCTGCATCAATGGCATACTGTTTTACATTAACAAGACCGTTCTTCTCTGCAGATTGGGTAGATGTGGCAAATGATCTACTCAGCAAGTGTCACGTAAACTTGAGGCTGAAGAAGTTAATGGACTGCGATGCAAATGTTTTCATTGCTCTGTATGAAAACATCTTAGGGGAAAATGTTCCAGGTAAGACAAAGGTTCAGATCTACTGCATGTCATTTGGCTGATTAATTCATTAGTCAATTAACACATAAATAGTTGCCACATATGGTGACATGTAAGCCGTTGTTTAGCATATTTCCTTTATCATGTGATAAATTAAATAGTTAAAGAATATCATGTGTACAAAACAAGTATTTCCACACTATCACCTGGGATAATATCAATCTATGACCTTTAAAAGTGGGGCATTTATTAGTTATGACCTTGAAACAGTCCTATGACCTTAAAGCCACAAACGCTTAAGATTAACAAGCTGTTAGGTTTCAGTGTAGATCACAATCTCCTGATGTGCTTAGTATGTGAGGAATGCTTCCTAAGAACGTCAACATGCCATCATTAAACTGTAAGTGTAGCTGAGCTGTTTCCTGCATTGTTGAAACAGGGAAGCACAAAAGTGAAGAATCAGAGAGTTTAAGGAAGTTTGTGTGAATATGCGTTTCTTTCAGTATGTCGGTGTTAAATGTGTGTGTCTGCTCACATATCACTGTTTCTGTGGCCTTATGCACATACATGCGTTACCTGTTCTCTTTTGTGTGTGTTTATATCTATGTTTAGATTATATCGCAGCCCCATGCAGTCAGGAGGACAACATCCATAATGTTCAGGCTGTGATTGATTCTCTGTCCCTGGATTACCTTCAGATCAGCCTCTCACACATTACAGGTATAGGAAATATCTATCTAACGGCGATTGGGGAGAAAGAAAAACACTTTCAAGTAACTTTATTTTATCTGTATGTTAGACTAACATATAACAGTAACAACTATAACTAACAATAAAACCTGTGAGGACTGAGTAATGATGAGAGTGGCTTTGTGTTTGCAGGAGAAAATGTTGTCAGAGGAGACAAAGAGTCTATCAAGAACCTGCTGGAAATCTTTGAAGGCCTCCTGGAGTATCTCAATGAGGAGATGAGCGAGGAGTCACAGAATAGTGGTAGGCAGATTTGTTTCACTTTTTCCTCCAAAACTTGACAGATACACAATGCTGTTTTTTTTATGAGAATATAAGGTATAAAAAGACAACATGATTAATTACAAAATGCAGTTCTTAAATGGTGATTTCATTTATTAAGGGAAAAAAGCTGTCCAAACCTGCCTGGCCCTGTGTGAAAAAGTAATTGCCACTTAAATCTAATAACTGGTTGTGCCACCCTTGGCGGCAACAACTGCAATTAAGCATTTGCGGTAACTTCCAGTGAGTCCTTTATATCACTGTGGAGGAATTTTGGTCCACTCTTCCTTGCAGAATTGTTTTAATTCAGCCACAATGGAGCCATTCAGAGGTGGACTTGCAGGTGTGTTTCGGGTCATTGTCTTGTCGCATAACCAAAGTGTGCTTGAGCTTGAGGTCCGGACATTTTCTTTTAGGATTTTCTGGTAGAGCGCAGATCACACTACCACCACCATGTTTGACTGCTGATATGATGTTCTTTTTATGAAATGCTGTGTTAGTTTTACACCAGATGTAACGGGACGCACACCTTCTGAAATGTTAAACCTTTGTTCATCAGTCAGGATATTTACTCAAAAGTCTTGGGAATAATCTGAAGCCTTACAGATGGCTTTGAAACACTTTCCAGACTGATATATGTTTATTACTTTTTTGAAATTCTGATGATGTGTTGCTATGTGAGCTCTTTTAGCTTGCTTCGCTTTGTCAGACAGCTTCTATTTGAGTGAATTTTAGTGATGAACAGGTCTGACAGTAATCAGGCCTGAGTGTGGGAAGTGAAACTGAACTCAGCTTTTCAAGAACCTGTGGTTAATCACAGTTTATTCATAAAGAAGTAGCCATTACTTTATCAACAACTTATCAGGTTTCATTTACTTTTTCACACAGGGCCAGGCAGGTTTGGACAGCTTTTTTCCCTTAATGAATGAAATCATCATTTAAAAACTGCATTTTGTATTTCCTCTGATTATCCATGTGTATAATTACAATTTTAAAAAGTTTGACAAATATGCAAAATATATAAACTTCTTCACAGATCTGTAGAGCTGTGGTGACACCTTTAAAGTGCAATGTTTCACTTCAGTGTAACAGCAACAACAACAGTTTTACTTTGAGTAGTTATTTTGGATAGTAAGAGCTGTATTTAGCTGAGGTTTGTCACCGACACATTGTCAGGCAGTTTGTTAAAGGTCATGAGTTTGTTCCTCTTTACAACGCCATGGACGTCATTTCATGTAGAAAGTATTTCTCTCTGTTGTCAATTCGTCATAGTAATGTTTTAGCAGTTTTTTTTTTGGTTGTTGTCCCTTCTTACTAGTGTTTGTATTATTTGTGCTTTTTTCAGAGGAACTGAATGACAGTGACGGTAAAGATGTTCACACTGAAACCAAGCAGCCAATAAGTAGTGATGCCACAGAGCAAGAAGAGACGAAGCTGGAGGGAGCATCATCTTTGGCCTCCACTGGAGAGTAAGTGCTTCTCCTACATGCTGATGATGCTGTACTGCGTAGCTTCTGCAAACACCAGGAAGTGGGCAAGCTGACATCATCGAGTATGTCACTCACTCCAGATGAACAAAACCAAACGCTGTCACGCAGTCATGAGCATTGATTTTACGCACTGCCATGAACTGCTTGTGGCTAAACCAACCTGCCCACAGTTACAAATTAGTTTCAGTTAAAACAGCAGGAAACAAAACACAGAGTCTACCAGATCTGCAACCTACAGATTTGATACCTCAGTGGAACAGAACATGTTACAGCCGCATCCAGGAAAATGCAGGGTTAGCCAGCACTACTATCTTTAGTCGCAATGGAGAAACACCAAGAGTTGCTACCACCCTGTCTCTATCTAGCAATTAATAACATTAAAAAGAAGAAAAAAGAAAATATAATGTAGTAAAATACAATGATTTTTTTTACAGTGCAAAATATCATCTTCATATCGTTATCTTTTTTGCCAATATTGAACACCCCTAATCTGAAGATTATGAAGCTTTTATGTTTTTGCTGCTTTAATCATGATGATACCTTTGGTGCTAATTGATTCCTTGCAGTGGGCATTTTAACCAAACCCCTCTGATATTAGGGTATCGGCTTCTCCTGATAATGTGCATAGCAAATGATGCAGCAGCTTTAACTGCTACACTGCTACACTCACAGCAACACTGAAGTGTCTCCATCTTAGCCAAGGCTTAGATCTGGAAAAATCACTGGCAACATGTATATGATCAGATTATGTCTTTGGGATTCAGGTCCACTGTCCAGTCCAGTAATCATTCCCTCCATTCCTGTAACGCTGAGGAAATGGGATCAGCCACTGAGCTCATTGGTCTGGGAGTCTCGGCACGCACATTCACAGACAAAGAAGAAGGTAAGACGCACAGAGTCAGGAATTCTCAACATGTTCTTACTTTTTTTTCTTTGAAATATTTTAACCATTGAGGGAACTTAAGTTGTTTTATGGACATTTTACAGTAGTTGCCAACCTGTCATTTGGTTTCACTGCAATCCAAAAACAGTCTGAAGCAATTTACCATTGTACCCTCAATATTATTTATATTTTGATTAATTTATCATTAAAACTTAAGTAAGCTTTTAACTTTAACTTTTGACTTAATTTGTATTTTTTTATCATGTCTTGCCCCAAACCTCAGACACAGTCACCACCTCTGGTCTTCTGGATGCCCAGGATGCTGCACTGACTGAACAGCTGCACTCAGCCATCGCTCTGAAGCTGCCAAACCAGAGCAATACTCCCCAAGAAACTAATGCACACACAGCCAGTCAGTCTGCCCCAGGTGCTAACGTTAGCCTTGGGCACACGGATGTGGACTCCGCTGCTGTCGCTACAGAGGTACTACTTATAACACAGAATAACTACCTCTTATTTGCATGCAATTTGACAAAACATTCAAACTTAATCTTCCTAGACTTAGAGATATGTACCTGCAGGTCCATTGTACAAGCTTCCTATTTTAGTGATTCCAAGACCGTATCTTTCTACATTAACTCTTCTCTCTACCTTCATTTCTCTCTAAAGGCCTCTAAACCAGTACCTGAGACTGTTGCTACCAATGGACTACAGTCTCCTGGTGAGTCAAAACACATAAACCTTCATTCAGTCAGACCTAAATTTCAGTTAGTTTAACAATTTGATTAATTAAACTCTGCATCATGCATCATATGTTTCCAGCCAGCCCTTCATGCAAATAAGAGATGTGACTTAATGTTTTAGTTCACAGCTCACTGCATTTTGTATTTACTTTGTGGTTATCTTTGTGTAATATTAAAATTAGTTTGATGATCTGAATCATTGATACTGCACAGCACCGCATCTGCCATACTTGTGTGTCAGCTGACAAATGACAGTCACCCAGCAGAGTAAACAATCACTTAGTTCTTGATATATTTTGTTCAATTTCCAGCTGTAAGTGAGAAGTCGTTGTCCAGTCAGCAGAGAGCCATGACGGAGGCAGAGGGAGATACGCTACAGGTAGGAGGGCAACAGGTTCTAACTTGTACCTGTTTTACTGTAACCTCTAACCTCGTGTAGACACATCTGGATCCTTAGTGTTTAAGTGTTGTGTCATGTCCAGCAACCCTTTTAAGTGGGTAGATACAGGACAAAGTACAACCCCAATTCCAAAAAAGGTTGGGACGCTGTGTGAAATCTACATAAAAACATATTTTTCAAACTCATAAACCCATATTTAATTTGCAATAAAACTTATCAAGTGTTTAAACTGAGAACATTTTATGAGAAAATATTTTGAGAAAAAATACGGTAAATATGAAATTGATGGCAGCAACACATCACAAACAAGGGCAGAAAAAGTCTGGAAAGGTGGAAAAGTGGTACCAACTTGGTCTAGAACATTTTGCAACTAATTATGGTAATTGGCAAAGATGTCAGTAACATGATTGGGTATAAAAAGAGTCTCTCAGAAGTAAAGATGAACAGTTCACTAGTCTGTGAAAATCTGCATCTGCAAACTGTCAAAAAATTTGAGGATGACGATCCTCAAAACTGCAAAGACTTTGAATACATCATCTACAGTACAGAATCTCCTTAAAAGAAGGTTCAAAGAATCTGGAGACATTTCTTTGTGCAAGGGAAAAGGCCATAATGTGATATTGAATGCCCGTGACCTTTGGCCCCTCAGACAGCACATCATTAAGACACAGTCACCACCTTTGGTCTTCTGGATGCTTAGGACTCTCCACTGACTGAATCGCTGCACTCAGCCATCACTCTGAAGCTGCCAAACCAGAGCAACACTCCCCAAGAAACTGACAGAGATGCACACACCCAGTCAGCTTGTGCTAGATGCTGAGATCAGTCATGGGCACACGGATAAGGAATCCACTCCTGTCACAACAGAGGTACCCTTATTGTATCGATATAAGTTTCAGAGCAGGATTTCCAGACATCATCTTTTTCAGAGAAGTGCATATTTCAGCAGGACGATGCTAAACCACATACTGCATCTATGACAACAGCATGGCTTTGTAGTAGAGGCGTCTCAGTGCTGAACTGGCCTGCCTGCAGTCCAGACCCTTCACCAACTGAAAATATTTGGCAAAACACAACAAAGACCCAGGACTGCTGAGCAGTTAGACTCCTTCATCAGACAGACAGGACGACATTCCTCTGCCAAAACTCCAACAACTGGTCTCCTCAGTTCCTTTGTTTACAGTCTGTTGTTGAAAGAAGAGGAGATGCCACACTGTGGTAAACGTGGCCATGTCCCATCTTTTTTGAGATGTGTTGCTGCCATGAATTTTTAAATTACTATTTTTTTTAATGGTAAATTTTCTGTTTTCTATGTTCTATTGTGAATAAAATATGGGTTTATGAGATTTGCAAATCATTGTTTCTCTGTTGACTTCAGTGTCCCAAGTCTGTAGTTTGAGTTTCAGTAGCCTGGTTTGTTACGTGTGTGTAAACTTGTTTTGTTTATTACCCAAAAAACTCTTCTTTGTGTGTATATAAACACCGTCACTGTGCTGCTTTCCCAGTTTTTTTTTGTTTTAATGTTCTATTTTACCAATTTACATGTATTGCTTTTCTAATCTCAGCCAGCTAACAGAGGTCCCAGGAAGGTTTTATTCCACGCCCAGCCAGATGTACTCTTCCTCACCTTGCAGGATGAGATGGCACTTACCCCTTCTCCACCAGACACTGAAGAGGAAGAGCAAGATGAAGAAGATCTGAGATATACACGACGATTACAGGACAGGAAGATTGGTCACAGACATGGGAAAGGCCTCAGGTAAGAGCGAAGTTACAGAGAACATTAGGAAAGTAATGAAAAATGAACAGAAAATATGAATTTATGATATGATGAGGGATCAATGTTGTAACAGTTACTTTCTGTGTGCCGTCTTTATTCTCACGCCCAAGCAGTACCAGGTTGGAGGATGGTTTCGAAGAACCTCTGTCCTATCGCAGACAGAATAACAGGAAAGCAGAAGAGGAGCTGCATCACATATCAGAAAAACTGTCCCATCGACTCGAGGAGCTCGATCAGGTCAGTCCACTTCTGCATCTAGTCACAACACTGTGAGATGCAGAAGACGTACTGGATGTGCTTGTGCTATTTCTGTATGCGTCTTTAATGTGTGAAACTGCATGACATGTAATTCTTATAGATGCTTAAGCGAGTTCTGGATGAAAGTGGAGAGCCCAATGAGGGCAAAGAAGAAGACAAGCAGTCCCACCACAGTGACAGCATCATGGAGTGTCACAGGATTCCCAGACAAGACATGGGTACAAACACATTCTCGTTAAAATGAAGTGACGTGTAAATACAACTGCCTTCCTAAAAAACCAAGAGATTGTAAACTTCCACAGCACACATTTTTATATACATTTTAATTCAGATTAATAGGCAACCACTTAATTAATTTAATGTTTTAATAATTATCAAAATGTATATAATCATAGCCATTAATGAAATGTATTGAAACCGTAACATGTATTAGTTTCAGCGACACCTGAATCCTCCCATCAGACGCGCTCCTTGTCCCCCTCTCCTCCACGGGCCCGTCGCTCACTGCAGGGACAGTTAGAAGATGCTATGGCAGAAGCTTTTAACCTGGACGATGGGAAACAAACAAACCTCGTAGCTACTGATCATTTAAGACAGAGAGAGCTACGCCACAGGCCGTCTCACAGAAAACACAGCAAGGTATTAACATGGCCATTGTTTTCTTCAGTGGTTTTACTTTAAATATACTTTTTATATATGTAGTGGATACACATTTTAACGTTTACTCAGTGAGTATGTCTTTAGTGGGATTTATGTGGTTCATTATGCATTTTAAGTAAATGGAGTAAGCAGCATAATATTTACACCACACTGTAATTTTCAGATTTCCCAACTGATTTAACGGCTACAGATTTAGCTGGCAGTTTATGAACAATATCAAGACCAAGTACTGTAAAAGTAAACTAATTTTTTAAAGAAAATCTAAATTATGATTGAAAAAGACTGATTTCAGACATAATGATGCTACTCAGTCAAACATCAGCTAGTTGTACTGGTTCACAGGGATTAGAAGGAAAAAGTTATGTGATTCATTGTTTGATTTATGAACTTTATATGCATAATTAAATGAATGTGCTGCTGTTCCTGAATGTATCGGCCATTTTTCATGCCGTAACGTAAATGGCTCTTTGTCTTTTAGCATCTGGCAAATGCCTATGAGGAGGAGCTGAAGAGATATGAAGACAAAAAACGAGCAGATCTTGTCGATGCACGCCTCAAAGCTCAGGAAGCTGTAAGTCAATAACAAATTATGAGTTCTATCGCGAGTTCTAAGCTTTATTCTCTTCTTTATTTATTTCCAAAATGACTGTCCCAGCTTTGTTAAATCTGTTTTAGGACTTTATTTTTCTCCTGCCAGTTCAGTTATTTTCTCTGACTGCTTGGTTTTTTACTTCTCTTCACTGCACTAATAGAATTAAAACACGTGGTCAGAAAGAATATACAGTTTTAATGTGTTTAGAGATAAACAGTTGCTTATAACAGCAAAGACTGTAAAACATATTAAAAAAATATCAATTCATCTGGAAAGCATTTACTCAACATTACATTTTAACTGCAGAAATATAAATGGAATAACTGTGGGAAGTTTACTGAACATTGCATGTGTTTGTGTGTGAAGGAGCGTCAGTACAGGGAGGCCATACTAAGTGATGTTTCCCAAGTCTCCAGACTGTCCCCGGCTAAAACAAAGGACCAGCACAGATCACAACGTAACACACAAACCACACCAGCACAGAGACGACAGGAAACCCCTACGAAAGCTCAGTCAAGTAAGTTAATACTTTACCACGTGACTTTTCATCCATTTCTTCCTTCCATTCGTGCTTGGACATGCTGCTGTAGTACTGCTGAATTAACATAAAGTTAATGTGTCACTTTCTAAATACTGTTAGTATGATTAGTATTCCAAGATTATTGTTCCCAGACAATCATGTACTGTGGTATCTTACAATATTTATGTTCTCAGGACTAAAGCTAAACTATATGTAACTTGCTCTAACACTGTTCCCTATTAATAAAGTTACTATCAACTGAATGGACAGTATACTTTATCCTGAATTGTCTGTTATCATCAAGCATCTTAAACTACATTACATTGATCCACCTTAACGCACATGTGAAACCAGTTTCTTGACCCGATTCAGACTGTCGTGGAGTCACTGACACCTAGGACAGAGTTGGGAGTGTGGCTCTGGTTTCACATGTGTGGGATTCTGAGCCTGAGGATTCAGAAACTCTTCTCTTATTAAGCTGTGATGACAGAGCCTTTAAAGATACTTTGTCCCTTGCCTGAGATTTCCTTTTGGGCTGTGTGTGCGCCTTGTGAATGGTAATATTCCTGGCTTCAGGCTGGCTGGCCCACTTGCGCTGATAATCGCAGAAGTAACAGCCCTGGTAGACTATCAAGTAAGGACCGCGGGTGTGTTTGATGCAGCGGCACTTTCTGTTGCACATCGGGCAGTTCTTCATCAGCTGCAAGATGGCCTCCTCATCAACGACGTACTGCTGACCTGGTCTGTGATGGGTCAGAAAAGATAGCTGATAAATGATAATTGCACAGTGGAGCATGGCATGACGTCAACATGCTTACTACTACTAGAGAGGATTAGGTGTCTGTGTATTCAAAGCTTCATGGTTTACTTTGCACATGAGGGAACATAATGAATGTCACTTGGTGACTTACTTCTCCATGGCTGCAGGGAACGTCTCTGGCAAATTTACTTGAATGCCTGCGTATTGATATTGGTGTGATCAGTAAACAGGAAACTCATGAAGAGTCTGATGCAAATCATTTGTTCATATTAAGAAGTACTTCATTCACAAGGTCCCCAGAAAACCAAAAAAGTCATTTTGTAAGTGAACAGCACCAGTTGTAGCTACATAAAACACCCAGTGTGTCACACATTCACCTGTAAACCACATCACAGTGCAGAGAATTGACTCACCTGTGCTTCTGAACTGGTCTGATGGTCTGTTCTTCACTGCCTTGTTGTCCTGCAACTGTAAATGCCACACAGCACAGACATGCTGTAAGCATCTACACTGTCTGTAACTACTACACTACAGAAACTGTGTAGTAGTATTAAGTAGCTAAAACACCTTTTTACTCCTCCGTGTTCCACATGGGACCACCCTCATACACCCTCATACTCAGGGCTACCACCTCCTTTCAGAAACTAGCACCCTCTAACTTCAGCTAGCAGCTAACATTAGCTAACCAGTACCGAAGCTCTTTTAAATGCGGATGAATGCCACAGACTCTGACCTGAGGTGGTGCTGGTTCTGCATGGGCTGCAGACACATCTTCTCCCGGACGAACTGGTTCCCTTTTCGCCATTTTGCATATGAAAACGCCATTTAATAGTGAGACTTGGTAGTGGAGACGCTTGCTTCTCTATGTACGTTTTTCCGTCCTCCCCGTTCAGGAGGATGTCTGCTGCACGTCCATGTGTCTGTGACCTCGTAGTTTGTTGTTGTCTTATCGGGATGACTGACAGCCAAGCAGCGGTGCTGTGGCCAGTGAGGGGACGGCGCCCCCTGGTGGTCCTGATGTTGTCTGCATCAGTAGCCACACACTTCAAATGCTATCAAAAGTTTCAAGATGAGTGTTGAACACTGCCTGGCCAGTGGGAAGGCCTCTGGTTTCTATGGGAGACTGTTGACTATACACATAATATTCTGGTTTGTGTCCACTTTCCTCTCCAGTGAAGGTGAAAGAGAATGAACTTCTCCCTGTCCTCCTGGAGGAGTTGCCTCACCTTCACATCTCCCCTCACACCCTGGGCAGGATGTGGGAGCAGCAGATGCAGCAGGTGGACAGACTCCATGCCCTCTCGTCCTCTCGTAGCCATCGGCATCGCAGCAAACTCTCCAGCCAGGTAGGGTGTCATAACAAAATGAGATGCAGCTGGTCTCCACAGTTTTAAATACACGGATGGATACGTAAAGTAATGCTCGTCTTCCAGGTGGATGAAGCCCAGAAGAAACATGACCTGCTGTTGGAGATCGTCCGGAAAGAACAAGATCACAGCAGACGTCTGGTGAGCATCAGCGCATTAACGTACAGTGAAAACATCCTTTACATCTAGTGGAGTCGACCAAGTCTCAAGTTAAATTGTTGATGTTCCAGAGGGACTTTAAAGACCGTATCCAGCAGCAGAAGTTGACACAGAGCAGACTGAGGGAGCAGAGGCAACAGATAGCCCGCGCCAAGAAGTACTACAATGACTACCACGTCCAGCACCGTGCTCGCCTGATGAAGGCTCGCACCAAGGAAGAGAGGGTGGGTAGTGAAGGCCAGTTGTAATGTTGTTCTTCTCAACAGTTGTTTTCTATCTAAATGTTAGAAAATGTAACTTTTTGTGGCTTATGACATGTTTGTAGCGCTCAGTCACTTCTTCAGATTTCCTGTCTGACATACCAGCAGTACAAAACCCAACTGTGCTTGTGTGTGTAGATGTTTCGGCAGCTGTTCGAGGAGGGGCTGGAGCTGCAGAAAGTCCGGCTGAGAGAGCAGAGAGCCTATGCCAGAGAACAGCGGCTGGAACATCAGAGACGCCACCAAGACCAGATAAAGTCCATGGAGAACTACTACAAAGACCAAGTACAACATAGACCACACACACACACACACACACACACACACACACAGTGACCTATGTATGAACAAACATTGAAGCTGCCTTTGTATTGTTTTAAAAATAAATTTCACTTGTCATTTCCTTTGGAGTGAATAAAAATTTGGCCTCAACACTATGAAAACTTTGTGCGTAGAGATTAATGCACTCATAATTCCAGATTAACTATAACATCTTCTCTCTTTCAGTTTGCACTACTGGCTGAAAAACTTTCACAGGAGCGGCAGGAGATCCAGGTTCGGAAAAAAGCTCAAGAAAAGGTAAAGCCTTCACTGTGCACGGTGTGTGCTACAACGCTCAGTCTGAAATGATGTAGAGGAACTCAACAAGTGAATATGTTCTAGCTCCTTGTGAAAAACCTTTATTTACTACTGTCACTACAGCTGCTGTGGGATTTTTGAGGCTTATAGTGAGACTTGATAACGAGCACAGTTACTACTGATAACTGTTTCAAACCTGTAGCACAAATAACACTGATGACTTATTTAAGCATGTGACCAGGGCACATTTTAAGGCAGAGCATTGATCAGTGCTGTTTGATTGCAGGCCCTGCTGAAGATGAAGCGGGAGCTACGTTCCAGGATGGAGCGCGAGATCGCTGAACTGCAGAAGATCATCATCCAGAACAATGAGGACGACCACATCCAGGACTTAGAGGTCCATAGGCTGCGTAATCGGATCCAGATGGCTTCCTTCCAGTACAACACTAGCTACCTGCACTGACCTGAGGAGCTGCGTATGGGACTGTTTTAAGATCTTCTCAATCAAGGCTGGATGTACATTAGAGGAACAAAAAGTTGGTTCTGCCATTCACAACTAAGGGTACGACATTCTGATGGCCGAACAGTAGCATCTCCTCAGGCATCTTCCTCCACAGATTTGCACAGGAAGAAGAAACTTTACACAAGTCCTGGTTATTGATTAATAATAAAGACACTGATTTAAAATGTAGATTTTAGCTAATTCAGCTAACTCTTCCTGTCACCTCAGCTGCTGTACGTGAACTTAACGACACCTTGGACCAAGTCCCCTTCTTCCATGGTTTTAGTACTTGAAAACTAAGAATGTTTTACAGTGGCTCCCTCACTGTGCAGTCTCTCTGTGCTGTTACTGTAGCAGAAAGTAGTGGAAATGTTCTCCCTTTTGCCAAACAGGGACCACTGATGCAAAGTTAACATGTATGAACCACATACATTGTTAAGATTTTTAACTTCCTTTTTTTCCAAGTGCGATGTCTTCCTTTAATGTTTTAACCATGCAAGTGGATTATTTATTTTTTAACTTTATTGTTCTTTAATTCTAAATTAACCTGGTGTTGTGCTTCCTTCACTGAGGACAATGATGATCAGTCTTTGATTTCTACTTCTCCTCAGATCCACTGTGTTTTTAACTCTCGGTAGTTTTGGACTTAAACATCAAGGGTTGCAATGCTAAAACACTGTCTAATGATGATTGTGAGATGATTGTATGAACACATAAATGCCCTGTCATTGTTAATTAAATGTGTGGGCTCTCTTATCTCATCACCCTGCAAGTTATTTGGTTCACTATAAGCTGTTTCTATTTTAGCACATTGTGTAATGAACTAGTACGACAAATGAAGGTGAAGAATGGAAGCTGTAATAAAAACGTATGAGGCATAAAGGTGAAAAACCTTAGTTCACAAGGACAAAATATCAAATACTGAGCTCTATAAGACATATACATCTACTAACTGAACGCTAGTATCTGATTGGCTGCAGCTGGGCCTCATGATTAAAGTGGCTCACACAGCTAAAATATGGATTAACTGACAGCTTAAAACTTGGTACCTATTGAGGAAAACACCCTCTAGTCTGCATCGGTAAATAAGTGATATTGAGATGCTGATTATAGCGAAAAGACAGTCCAGTGACGTAGTCCATGTCATCACAAGTGGGAAAAAAAAACATTTTTTCATCTTATTCCCAGTGCAGCCCTCGTCTGCTTGGAGCGTCATGTTAAACGTGACACTATCTCAACTGGAATTACTGTTTGGCGACATAGCTGTGTTGGTCTGTCCACGTGCTGTGTATTTGCCATTGATCTGGAAATCACTGTCCTCTTTTTCGTCGTCATCCGGCAGGTTAGTCCATTTACAGTGGCTCTGACAGAAACAGCACGTCTGGTAAACAACAAGCTTTAGTCCTTGGACGCGTTTTCTAACTATACATTGTTTGCTGCATTCCCGGCATGACTTGAACAGCTGGAGGATACATTCTTCATCAACAATGAACTCTGACGAGCTGAAGGAGTCAGAAAAGATACATGAATGACAAACAATTATTCTTACGCTCTGTAAACAGTGAATGTACAGTCTGCTTTGAAAGTATTGGACCAGCAAGGCTAAATCATTTGTTTTTGCTCTGCACTGAAGGCGTTTGTGTTATTGTGAATTTCAGCTTTTACCTGCATTTACACCTTGATACATTAGACAGAACAGAACATGCATCTTTGGCATCAGATCACGTGAAAGTATTAAATGGAACCAGTGTAACCAGGTCAGTCCTGTGAGATGCTTTTTTAAACAATTAGCTCTAAACGACTATTGGCTTTAGCCTTACATTTTACATAAATCAATTGGAAAACCAAAGAGCTGTTTATGAGAGAAAAGCAAGCAAATGTGAATCTTAGAAAAGAGGAAAAAACAATTAGAGGCACTGTGATTTGGGCCGTCCTAAACGAAACACAAAACATGGGTGGACTGAGCAGCGTACACAGTCAACACGTCATCACAACACACCATTCCAACGACACATGAGCAAAATGACACAAGATCCAAACCCTCATCAGAGACACTAATGTTCTGGTTTATAAACTGTTGAACGGATGAGGCCATGTTTAATCTCTACCAACGTGTGGGAGAAGAAAGCTCATCTGTGAAGCACAGTGAAGGAAGAATCTGCTTCTGAAACAGGCTCACTGGTGATTATGATGATGTAGCTCCTGGTGGTAGGAGCAGGCTGAATACAGAAACATTTTGTCTGTCAACTCAAAGGAGCTTCATCATGAAGCAAGGAACAACACAGACTCACCAAAGGACTTCAACAGAGAGAAAAACCAAATCAAACACCCGACTGTTTTGTCTAATGTATCATGGCATCAAATAAAAGCTGAACCTCTGGACTTTCATCTCATGTCAGTCTGTTGACGTTAATGTCTTCAGTGTGTTAGGTTAAAGAGAAAAGGTCGGAGGAAAGCGTTCATGTGAAAGGCAGATACATGATAAATTTAACCACAAAAGCTTATTATGTAATAATAGTTTACCTGCCCAAGTCCACCAGGTAGCGTCCATCTCCCACACTTAATGAGGTCCTGAATTTTTCATCCTCCTCTTCTTGAATATCTGTGTGACAATTTGGGGGACAATTATTACATCTCTCTTCATGGAAACAGATTACTTGCAATCTTCAGAGTCATTTGCTGGAGGGGACTCTGCTAATGTGAAAGTGACTCACCTGTATTTTCTTTATTTTCTGGTTGTTTGGTTATCCCCTCTTCTTCACCCTTTAGTCTCTGACATGCTGTATCTGTGTTCCCCGACTCCTTAAAATGAGACATTTAACAGCCTCCCATTAGCACACTCTCTAGTGACAACAGTCCAGTGAAGATTAACACAGGATGTTAAATAGAAGATTATACAGTAAAATCCAACAGACAACTAAAATTTGCCACAGCAGTGGCCACAGCCAAAAGGTTTTTCATATGTGCAGACAAACTGTGAGATAACGATTTGACTGACACATTAATGACTAATGCTGACAGATTAATTATCTCACTTACCTTTCCGTAGTCAGATGACTGGACAGACGTCGAAGCACCAGTTTCCTGCTCAGCTTCGTTTGGTGAACTCATAATCGGGTATTCATAGTGCACACTTTCACTGAATAGACAGACGACAAGACGCACAAAGATAAAAGTGATGTTTACCTAAACACAGGTGAAATTAAGTACCTTGTTTAGTTTATTCAGCAACCATGAAGACTAACATGTTTTACCATTATTTACCAGAATTACTTTATAATAAAAATGAAAACACTGGGGTCAGTTTAGCTCTCGATCACCTCTGTAGTGTGGACTGTACCACTCAAGTGCAAGACAAGTGCAGCACAACATCTGAACCACAATGCGTCTATAAGAAGCTTATTAACATTTATAAATGCAAACTTTATTATTTAATAATAATTTATAAATACTTATGCTCATGGCATTAAAAAAACAAATCATATTACATTTATATGGCTCTTAGGTCTATAGACAGAAGTTGAATCCAGCCCCAGAATGGTCCAGTCCAGATTTTTCCCCTCGCCAATGTATAGCAGAGGGAGAGTGTCCTCTGGCTCTGGCCAATCACCTTCCCCCACAGCCTCTGCAGAGCGCTTGGTGTCCATCACTGTTAGTCTTCCTACAGCGGTCTCACTCTGCAGCTCAAAGCCAGTGGTTTCAGAGACAGGCTCTGAGTGCAAAATTAAATTTCAGCATGAACATTTACAGACATATTCCTTGGACGTAAGAGACCTGTTTATAACCCCCGGAATTATGAGAAGCTTTTCCATAACCTGGAAACACAAATGGCTTAGTAAACTTAAACTGACAAAGCTCTTACAGCTTCACGTTTACACAGACTCACTCACCAGGTTTCAGTTGAAGAACTCCTTTTGAGGCTCTGTCGTTCAGGTCGACTCTCTGACTTAGTGCGGAGATAACTGCAATGGCAAAACATGTCAGTCAGTCTGCTGGTTAATAAATGGACTGTTTTTTGACAGTGTGATCATCACATCCAGTTAGTCAATGTCCTGGGTCACAGAGAGACACTGGTAAGTTGTTTATTAGTGATAGTTCAATGGCTGATTTAGCTTTATTTTTCTAATATGTATATATAATTTTAGTTTTTAAGTCATAGCAGGTAAACTGAAAAACAAGCATACTATATATAACGAAATCATATCATATGTGTAGATTATTCAACAACCAATTTAATAGATTTACAACTTTTAACAAATGAATTATCTTTGCTGTTCCAGCACTTTCAGAGGGCACAGTATGTGTGTTTTCTGTCGTGATCATAAGCAGACACATAAAAATCCTCAGAAGTCCCCACACATTAAACCTGGTAATTAGCTAATCTGCCAGGAATCACATGTGGGTGAAATGTGCTGTGTCATAAGTGCGTTGGCAAAGACAACGTTAACATGAATTGATTATTTAAATACCTGTTTTTTGCAAACTCAGACACAAAAGATATCTGCAGTTGATCTCCTACACCACTGTGCACTGGGTCATATTTTGACTTGACCCACAGTAAGGAAGTGGTAAGAATTACTTTTGTTTACTTTTAATTACACATTACACATATTTACACGTGTGTTTTGATAATGTCACAAACAGACAGCGCGTTATTGGTTAATGTGTCCTCGTGTTTCTGTCGTAACTACGAGCAAACCACGACGCATTGGACGCCGGTCACCAGTTAACGCGGTCACTAATAAATTTAAAACACCGGTGAGACCGCTAACAGATATAATAGATGCTTTTTGTAAATCAATATATTATTGGTTAAATGCGTGTGTTCCGTTTACAGAGACCATCAAACAGTGGATCGACAAAAACTAATTGACTTTTTTGGGCTAATTAACATTTAATTGAGCAGGTGGTCGGAGTCTCCACGATGCCACACACGGTCCGCATTTCGCAGGTTTTACGCCGGGTGTCCTTTCCTATGGACATTTGGGGTTAAGTGTCTTGTCCGAGCAGATCCAGGAGGAGTCATGACCCGCTGACCCCACAGCCGAGGAGCGACCACCCTGCGGCCCCAGGTCAACAAGCTGCTACTTTTACCACCTATTTCCATAAATGATGGGGAGACAAATGTAAACCAGCACTTAATAAAAACACTCCAATAAGACTCCATCACCCACTATGATCTCAGTAATAAACATAATCGCTCTTCTGTTTCCACAGAAGCTGAGAAAACCTTGTAGAAGCTGTACTGATGGCTGCAGCAGGTGTACCTAATAAAGTGACCAGTCCACTGCGGTAGTCAGACACCACAGACATGTCAGGTTTCTGCTGTACTCACACATTAATGAGGAAAAAAGCCATTTCTGCGTCCGTTTTGAAGCCGTTCTTGTCCCGCAGTTTCTTCCAGGGGCTGTACGCCTGGCCCAGGTTCACCCTGGTCCTCCCTCTCTGCCTGTCATTCTCCCGCTTCACTCTCCTCGCCTCCTCCGACAGGATCTTCTTCGGTTTCTTCAGACACGGTTCAGGGGTGACTGACACTCTGTCTGCGGCTCCTTCTTCCATCTTCCCCTTCCTACGGCGCTGGATTGAGGCTAAAACCCTGCATGGCTGCTAGAAACAAAGGCTGAAGTGAAGCTGTGGGTTTTGGTGTTTGGACTTTTTGTCTCCTCTCGACTTCCGTAAATAGGAACAGTTTTTTAAAATTTATTGTTTAAACTTTATTCAACATGTTTCACGCACACTGCGCGTTTTAAGTATATTAGAAAGATTTAAATACGTAAATTGCAATTATGAAAGACTCTCAGCAGCAAACTTGGGCAAACTCAATAGCTTAAGTCAAAATGTGGGTGACAACTTATATAAATACAATATTATATAAAACAGGAGGAGAACAGTGTCTGTCAATTGTTGGACACCAGGTGAATAAAGGCGAAGTGTGAAAACTATTTCAGGGGACCTTTAAATGGATGAATGACAGGTATCATCAGCATCATTCATCATCACAGTTATTTTAATGGCCTGCTCACATTACTAAAACAACCAGTGACATTAGAGGTTTAGATCCTATAAAAGCTTTGTGCAAAAATGGTTGAAATAATTTAGTTATGGCATTAATGGGAAAACACTAGTGTGTCATTTTATAGTGTTAACCTCCAATTCTTTCCAAAACATATTCCCACAGGTTTGTTTCCATGTACAGCTGATATTTTCAGTGTTTCACTGCCTCATAACTTTATTTTCCTATCTACATTAAAAACATTGTCATTATTATTAATAATAATTCACATATGACTACTAGTGTATAATTTTAGACCGAGACACTGTTTGGACTGGAGGAACAGAACTGTGTCTCTGCTCTGTGGTGTCACAGTGCCATCCCCTGGCAGCATCTCAGCACAGCAGTGGAGCTCTGACACCTTCAAGTACCTGCAAGTACTTTAGTATTTAACAAGCTTTACGTGAAGCCAGGGTAAAAGACCCCACAGAACACACAACCATTTTAAATTTTTGATGTTTTTATTGAATTCATCAAGAACCCGGCCAGAGTATAGTAGTAAGCAGATGATGGCAGCTTCCTGAGCTTCTCAACATCACCTGTACAGAGGAAGCAAAAGGTGACAGCTTCCTGTTTGGGGAAATTCAGGATGCACCTCATCCTCCTGCCTGATGGGGGTTTAAAGACCTCAGCGGTTCTGTCTTCCTTATCTCACTGGGTCCTAACAGAAAGAGAATGAAATCACATAACCCAAACTAAACAAAATGCTAAAACTAAATACAGTAAATAATAGTGCCTTTAGAGAAGTAAATATAAATATTTTTGATTACAGTGTACAAGGTGCATCATATTTGTGAGGGAACAATGTGGATCCTGCTTAACTCTGGTAATAATGGTATAAAATGAGTTTACTATGAGATGGTCTCTGGTGACAGATGTAAATGTCCTCCTTTCTTTCTCTGGCCGTCTTTTCCTCCTGGACAATAGTCTCTAAACCTTCCCTCACTGTGTGGTGACTGCTGGACTTGGTCTGGTGTTCACAGACGGGATGATGTTGGTTTCCAACATCCATTTTCCTCTTACAGTCATGTTGTTGAGTCCTTGAGACCTGAAGAACAGCCACTAATATACTGCACTTCCTGTGGCCTTAGTGAGTTCTTAGATGTGATGAGGCATCATCCACTTCTTGTATCCACTGGACCAGAGGTTCAGTTGCTGTAAGACAGATAGACTTTATTTTAGCAGGTCACTTTTAAACATAAGCACTAATAGAAAGTATTTAATATAAACTAAGTCAAGCAATATGATAACACACATACAAAAGTATAATTTACCTGCCCAGCTACATAAACTGTTTTGTTAATGTGAAGACTTTTATACAAAAATACGTAATAAAATAACGAATTAAACAGGTTTAGGTTGTAAACTGCTGGACAAAGATCTCATTTGAATGTGACACTGAACTTTTCTATATTTTCTAAAGCTACTGTAACTGCAGTTGATCATTTGGCATTGAAAATTAAAGAAGTAAAGACATTTGGCATTGACGTTTGACATTTTGACAATAAAGTGGTGTCCACTGTAGACTGAAATCACAGGAGTGGACTAAATATACTATGTTGCTGGCTAATGTTAAACTACATATCTGTTAGCGTTAGCTGCTTTTAAGTGTCGGCTCCCATAAATGAAGGTAACCTAACATGTTGGTACCTAGCACTTAGCATTAGCTTTATACTACATTACCCATATAGCATTAGCACCACATTACATAACACTAATTGAATATATAAATAAAAATTAAAATAATCCTAATCTAATGCGGATGTATGACAGCAACTAACATCGTGTTGGGAGAAACTACTGACCTTCAGTGAAAACTTTAAGCTAATGCTACTAGCTACAAAGTCAAGATTGTCGAGCTAACGACAGCTAATTAATTACGCTAGCACCTTTTTTATAACGTTCTGCCATTGACATTACCGTCATGAAAGTTGTAAGAATCTCTCAAGAATACTTACAGAGCGAGAGAGTTATGGTACAAACACATTTCTTGTCCAGCTACCGATGTCCAAGCAGCCAGTTTCACATGCTGTGATCTGGATTAAACCAGTTTGGTCGGTTTCTGATTCACTGATAGGCAAAAATATGTGTGAGCAGAAACTGAATTTGAATAATTTAGGATTGAATTTGAAATGTAGAACTGAATTTGAATTGCTTGACTTGAATAATTGCATTAGTAAACTGAATCTGAATGGATAATTTTGAATTGAATTTATTAGTTGTACAACTGAATCCTATTTCATTTGAATCTGAATGTAATATTTTGAAATTGAAATAATCTGCTCTGAAACTGTATCTGATCCCCACTGAAGATTCAACTTTCTACGACCTTGCAAATTCAGTT
>OMLM01020718.1:52718-70221 GCA_900302695.1 Helostoma temminkii | reverse complement strand
GAGAGGACAGAGAGGAGAGGAGAGGAGAGGAGAGGAGAGGAGAGGAGACAGGCAAGGATAGAAATTATTGAAGCAAAAGAGCTTCAAAGAGGAGTAAGGGGAACCGAAGAGAAGAAAAGGCACCAGACAAACACAGTAGACAACCAAGGTTATCACACACTTTTACCACTGATGGAGTGAGTGATGGAGAGAGGTTAAGGTACACAAAGGCACCCAGACACAGAAACAAGAAGGGGCCAAGGTTGGTTTTCTTTTGAAAAAAGCACACACTCTCTCTCAACCTCCCCCCGTCTGCCTCTCTGCCTCTCTCTCCTGGTGGTTGCATCTTTCCTCTCTCTCAACCTCATGTGTTGTGCTTAGGAAAATGCCTCCTGACTGGTGGGCCTAATTACTGGCTCTTCGCTGACCTGTGTCGGGCCGGGGCCTCGTCAGAACACTGATTCAACATGAGCCCCACACCGGCCAGCACCTCACACTAATGAATACTAATGAATAATTATCACTGGCTGGCTGGCACGCCAACCCACTGCAGGGACACATGTTAACATACCCGCTTGTGGAACTACAATCATAGAGGCTTTTACCCAGAAAACAGAAAATCCAGTCCATGCAAAAGGCTGTGCGGTAAAATATGCAAGTCTCCCTTAAGGGATGCAGAGGAAGGATAGAAGCCCTCAAGGTTAAACAAAAGGAACAGTGAGTGGACTGGAGTGCGCTGACCCCAGCGAGGACTGCTTTGATTGTCATGACCTGCATAAGGCTAAATGTACATCGGAACACGCTGAGGAAGTTGATGTAGGTTAACCAGAAGCTCAGAGACTGCGAGCAGCAGCTTATTTGATGATATGATGAAACATGTCAACTCAAATGTAGTGTCCACCACGGGAGCAATGTAAACCTCACCTCTGCTTCCTTTAGCCGTACTTTAATGTGACTGAGGAGGACTGGTTGCTGCATTTCCAGCACTGCGGCAAATAAGAAGGTTGAAAACTATGAAACTATGACTTCAAGTGAACGATGATCAGAAAACATTACAAATTTCTGAGGAAATCGTCATCATCAGTCATTCATTGACATTTTAACAGTGTTGGGATGATGATGAGAAAATATGAGAAAACCTTTTTTTAAGTCACAGTGTGTGTATTCAGCAGATCAGATATTTTAAATGATTGTATAAATTCTGTAGTTTGCATGTTAGGGTATAATATTAGTGTGACAGTGATGAGTAACTAAGTTGCTGAGTAGATTTGGGTTTTGTACCAAATTACATGATAATCTTTTAAAATATGATGGTTTGTCATGTATAAAATATATAATTTATAAGGTACAGTAGAGAGAACCAGTTCTTCCACTATTACTACTGAAGTACAGTGTGAGTTGGCTCACTGTTCTTTAGTGTGTCCCACAATAAAAACTGCAGTAAACCACTGGGCTAAGTGTAGTTTTAAGCCTTTTATTACAGTATGTGATCACTTTGCAGAATATAACAAATACCTCATTAGCTGTTTTTATAGCATTATTGTTAGTTTTAACTTTCTAACATCCTGTCATCATGTGGGCACTGCTTAAAACACCATTTATACACAATTATGTCATGAAAAAAGATGTAAATATATATATAATGTGAACAAAAAGGCAGTAAAGTGAACCCTCCATTAAATTCCAAGTGTCGACTCATTGTCATATCAGCCATATTTCTTTCTGTCAGATTTTTTGAGTGATTTACACCAAATACTGACTGTGAGTTCTCGCGTGTGTGTGTGTATGTGTGCGCCTTTGTGTTTATGGGGGTGCAGGAGTGTGCACACATTCGCTTTCCCCCTTGTGAATAAATGTAAAACTTGGTGGTGTGTTATTTTTCTCCCCACCATTTGTTCTTTTGATCTGTGTGTACAATATCTCCAGCGCTTTGAATTTCAATTTCACTGTCATGTAAGCTCTTTTCATCACAGCCGATGGTTGCAGCTCTAATAATATGCAACTTTTAGGTCACAGTGGAATGCTAATTAGATTGCTATTTTAATTAATATGTCCCTACAGGTTTCCATATCAAATCATTTTTAACACTATATCGTGCACTTTGAGCCAATAAATTACAATGAAAGCCCAAAATAAAACCACTTCAAAAAAGGAGTATTTTATGGTGTACAGGAGCAGCACTCGTTTGAACTGTGTTTACATAAACTGCTTATCATTGCTTAATAAACTGCATAATATTAACCACATTGGGGCCTGTTTGAAACAGTTTCAATAAGCCATAATAGATGTTTCTGTTTTCTGTTAATAAATCCATACATGAACCTGCTCACAAGCTAAAAGCCTCAACTTAGCTGGTTAGTTTCAAGGGCAGAGCAGTGTTCAATGTGTTTCTAACAGAAGGAGATGAGTAATATTACAGACTCTGTGCGTGAGGGCTGCTGCTGGTGGCATTTAAGGACTTAAAAGTGCTTCACTTTCCATCAGAATGTCATTTGTCTGTCAGCATTTCTTTATGTGTGCAAGCACATGTACCTGTGTGTGTGTGTGTGTGTGTGTGTGTGTGTGTGTGTGTGTGTGTGTGTGTGTGTTTGTGGCACCCTGGATTCTCAAATGGTTGTTTTGTCCTGCAGCTCGAGGTGTCCCATTCATCATGTTGAGAGGGAACACAGAGGCCTGGCATATGTGCACTGCCTTATTCCTCTCATAATCAAAGGTCATGCTGGGGTCCAGTGTTCAAATTGCTCTACTTCATTACAAAGCAGACACTCACGCGCACGCACACACACACAAATTAGTTGCCTTGCCAAAATTATGCCTCGCTAAATATGCTGTTCTGAACTGGTCATTCTATTTGTGAGGGGTTCGCATAACAATGTGCTGTTACACCTGCACAAGAGCTAGTAAATATAAAAATATACTCCTCTTCTTTTGTTCTGAAAACTTATGATTAAAGTTTAGTTTTATCCACCTCATTTGTGCTCATACTGAAAGTCAGTTACTGTAACATTTGTCCTGGACCACATTCACAGACTGTTACTAGAACATCCTTAAGGATCAGGGGAGCCAGGTTTTTGCACACTAACAAAAAATTGATATTCATGGATGGGAAGAGGGGGGAGAAACTATTTGGATGTTTATTATACTTTAAAATGATGTTATCCGCATTTCGCTGCTTGCGAGGTAATTAATGTGGGGAAATCTTGAATTAAAGATGTAAATCCTGACACTTTGGCAGGGGGGCCGGTAAGGGACAGTGGTCTCCAAGGTCTAGATTATTCTTAGCGTATACCAATTAACACCATGTATCTTCTTTTATGTTCACTTCAATTAAGAGCCTTTACAATTTTTAAGTTCTTTTCTTCTCAGTAGTTAGAGAACGTCAGAGAGACTGATCAAAGGCATTAGTTGCCGTCCGTGCACCATAGGTAATGCTGCTTTGCATAAAGAAATCTGCATATTGCTAAGAAGGTTTTCATTTCAGTTTGCATGAATTATACAGTCAGAGATACTGTAGTAGGTGTAGACTGGAAGGTGTGAATACACTCACTTACACAAATACACAAATACAAAGAATTTAGTTCTGAATCACCAAACCACTCAGCACCAGTTGAGTGATTTGTTTGGTTTCTGTTGTTGTTCCAGCTAATGGCATTGTTACAAGCAGTCACTCACTGTTAAATGTGTTAATAACATTACAGAGTGTGTGCAGCAATGTTAGCACCCAATAACTCCAGCTCCTGAAGTAATCACACCCTGATTTATGTGGGTGATTTTGATACAACTGTCTCACAAAGCTTCGGTTGTTTTCACCATCTGCTATTAGGCCTGCAAATCAGGATGGGCCTAATTGTCTTCTCCTATAGTCCACAGTTAATTTTATTTTTCTTGCTCCTTCTTTTCTTTTCTCCTTCCCTTGTGCTACCTAGTCTTTAGCCTTAGGACCCTATGTCTTCACTGGAGGGCCAAATAAGAATTCAGGTAATAAACCCACATTTAGGATTCACTCTCATTTTCTACAAACAATCTGCAAATGCATTCACACAAGCGTGCGTATCTGTATTCATCCAGCTCTGCCTGACCGGTGTTGAAACTCACAGCAAACGCATGTAGGAAAAACAAACAACCTGTTTGTTTGTGATAATCGCTGCTATTTAATTCCATTACACTGTCGACTACCAATAAATCAATGAGCAAATGAACTGACCGACTATGAGGAATAGCCATCCAGTGTGCGTCTGTATTATTCTATTGATGCTCCACCAACGGCCATGCTGGAGATATTGAATGCTCTTTAAGCGAAGTGCTGACATCATAATAAAAGGCCACCACAAACTGGCCGGCTGCGTGGTTTGGAAGCTCCGGGCTAAAGAGATGGACGGCCTCTGAAAAACAAGAAGAAAGACAATCTTCAAAGTCAATACTGCAACCAAGAGCTCTATGTGGTCACATTTACTTCACTTAATGAAACTACAAATAGCCTCTTACATAAAACACACACAGCGAATATAGTGAATAAACAAAAGGCATGTAAGTGGTGCAGTAGTCAGAATAATTATATGATAACTGGAAAGATAAATTATGTGTTCAGTGGCTTCTTTTGACACTAATAGTACCCTGGACTAAAATCAGTCACTTTAAGTCTTTGATCTACAAAAAAAAAACCTAGATGTGTGCAATATATATTAAAATTGACATTGCATAGAGTTTATTTTTAAATCTACTCAAATGCACTTTCACCTCAGTGAGTGTGCATCTGTATTTGACTTTTCTGATGACAGTACATTTAATCCATTGTTCGTGACTTCATAAAAAATGAAGGGTTGGCAAATTTAAACATCAAAACATTAAGTTGGGTGCTATGTCTGTGTAGCTGTGTGTGTTTTCATAACCCAAGTGTCTCAAAGTATTATTAACAAAAATCTTTTGCTCAGCCTTGCATTTCCAGGGCCAATAAAAGCAGCTCGGAGAGGCTGCACTGGTGCTGATACAGAGCATACACAGCACACACAGCCATCTAGTGTTTGAACTGAGCAGATGCATGAATCCAGAAAATAGGAAAAGCACTTCATTGTAACCTATATGATGCGTTCATACCTTCACTTGGTTTTAAGGGCCACAAATGAGGGATATTTTTGTTGGAGCAGATAAACTGAAAACTAAATAACAAAGCCTGGATTAAGCACTCAGTTATTTGTTGTGTGTCATCATTATACCCACAAATTGGGGGAAAAAAACTCTCATGCGCTTTTATACTCTGGACCGAGGCGCATAACGTACACTAATGGTCAGAACTTGTCCTTTCAGCCCACACAGAACATAACACACGCTGGTTTAGCCTAATAGCTAGCCTGCTGTGAGAGCTTAACCTCTCCTAGTGATACTACTGAAATAACAAGGCAGCAGCTCCTGGAGACTGTGTCCACCTATTTTACACAAAACCTTTCTTTGCTATTACCTTGTACCTCTGTTTGCATCACAACTGCAAAAAAAATTGTGTTTTCATTATTGTATGTAACCCAAATAAAGAAACTGTACGAACAAATGTGTGCTATTGTGTGCATATTGAGAGCATGAATATGTATTTGCTGAGTGTTCAAACAAAGACACAAAGGGAGGCCCAACCTGTTGTCGGCTCAGCCCCTTTTTCCCTGCTGTGAAAACCTTGCTCCCTTAATAATCACACATCATTATGACAATAGATGTTAGGCAAAACACATAAGCTACACACAAATCACACAAGTAGACAAGAATGCAAACAGACAAACACATATAAATACTGTACACCATGTTTATTATCAGAGACTCCTTACATCTAATTCTGTCCTGTTTAAAATCTTTCAAAACATCCAACACGTGTTTACAGTTTATCACCTCATTCTCCTTGCTGCTGCAAAGGTCTCAGCCCCTGCAGTCGTGCACATACAGGCCTGCCCTCACAGAGGGATCATCTAATTGCTTTTCATTGATCTTGTCCAGTCAGGTGCCTAATGTTCATCCTTTTCTGACGCTCTATCCCAAGCACTGCCAGCCCTAATCAGAGAAATGTGTATCCTTTTGAGAGCTTATAAAACAACCAGACACAAAAACACAGCGAGACGGCAGAGGATTGTTTTCAAGCTGTGTGAAAAGGTTCCACTGAAAGGACATTTGTGCTCTCACGTGCCGTACATTATGTGCATTGTGGACAGGTAGCAAAACAATGAAGCTACATTACCTAAGGATATGGAGAGAGTATGTGCCTTGGACAAGAATAATGAGTTTGTTTATTTTGGAGAACAGACAGTGAGGCTCATCCTGTAAGGTGAATCTGATCAAGGATCTGGGACAGAAACCCTGAGCTGCTCCTAGAGATTAAATGATGTCAGCATATGAAGTGAAGCCAATGTGTTTTGGCAGGAGCTTAGCTAGGCTTCTGAGAGAAATACAGTTTGTATGACTATTAGTGGACAGCATACAACTCTGTCACACATACACACACACACACACACACACACAATATTCACCTATCGCCAAGGTGCTGGAGCACAGTATTGGTTTATTATGCAGGCCACTTCTTGGTGGTATCAGATCAATGGAGAGTTACAAATCAGACACAGCCGCTGAGACAGACAGAGGAGACCATCTTTGGCGCACATTAAGAGAATACTTTCTTTCCCCTTAAGATCACAGTTTTTTAATGGAGCCATTGGGTAAAACTCAACTGTCTTGTGATGCACATTAAAAATATTAACTCTAAATGTGGACAGGTCCAAATTATGGTATTGGGTTACTTTGAAAGTAATGGCTAAGTATTATTATACTATCCACTCTTTGGAAAGATGTCAAACGGCAACGCTGACTGCTTTGTTTTCCAATCACAGTGCACGACTTAAAAAAAATACTTTCCATTGATCGAGAGTATCGGATGTTCTGGTACAAAATAGTGAGACACTTCGCTTACTTATCTCACAAAAAAACCTTCTTGATCTACAAACAGTTTTATTCTGGATGTAAGGAGACAGAACTTAACTGAACAACTTAAAAGCTTTTGTGACTCCATTCAAAAATGTCTGTGTGTTTTACCACATAAACCAAACCTACCCAAATGCATGACCTAAAAACATCTCACCTACACTGTAGCTTACATTGTAGTCTACTGATGCAAAATCCAAAGAGCTCTATGATCTGTTTATCTCATTTTATGTGAACAGTGTTTCACATATGTGGTTTACGAAGGCAGTTATCTGTGCTGTTGCCGACTCCCTTTGAGCCTTCCTCTGCCTTTTCCCGTGCATTATTCAGTCTTTTCCTGAAGTAATAGCCGCCATCTACATGCAGGCACGCCGACCACTAACACACCACACTAATGTGATGTAAAAACGAATGATGAAATTCAAGGAGGCCAAATGAAAGAGAAACCGATGTGTGTTTGTCTGTCTATGTCTGTGTGTATGTATGAGCTGGTGTAAGCTTATGTGTGCATTCAAAGGTGAGGCCTTGGGTGATGGAGAATAGGATTCCCTTACCTCCTATAAGTACAGAGGATAAAAGCCAGCCGTAATGACCTTGGTATAATGAAGGCCATGCTGATTTCCATGATTTCCACACAGATCTGCTTCACAGAAGAAGAAAGAGAGCGCTTTGTTTTACGAAACACTGGAAACCAACATTCGCCCAGAATCAAACACAAAATCTCGTTCCCATGTTCATGTCATTATGTAAACGATTATTATCTTGGGGCAAATTAATAGATGAAATACATTTTTCTTTTTAGGCTGGTCATTCTTTTAAATGACCAATTTATGTGCAATTTCCTTAATTCTCCAAGTTATTTAGAAAGTGATGTAATGCTTGTTCCTTTTAATCTTGAAAGCAAAGACAGCATGTTGTCTAGGGCTGCTCAGTGCAGCTAATATGGCACAACGAAATGAAAGGCTTCAAAAGAGCTTTTCCACTCTGAGCTGATGTAGTGCAGTGGCCAACCTCCAAATATGATTAGACTGCAGTAAACACAACAATAGCAAACAATAAACAACTTGTAATTGGTGTGATCCTCTGTTCCAACAAAATCTTCCTTGATTTGCTATGAATTATGAGCATTACAGTTTCTGCACGCCATGCCCCTCTGAGGATATCAAAAAGCTCCCGCTCCGTCTTGACGGGCTTGTCTCATTAAAGGAGAAATAGAGGCCAATGTTGGAAACTGATGTACAGTACCTTCATCTGAATAACTGGCATAAACTCAGCTCTAATTCACGTAGTCTGTGGGCCTGATATACGATGATTGTGCTTGAGTGAATACTGTTTATGTGTGTGCATGTCTGCATGTGTGGGCAAGGACAGAATGTGGGAAAGGTGCATCCAAGGTGAAGTGTGCCCTCTACAGGCAGCTGTTACACATTCAACACTCTTGTGGATCAACTATTTGTATTTCATTACCATCATGAGGAATATGTGCACATTTTGAAAAGCACATAAGTGGTAAAGTTAGGATTCCTCGTCTTATTCAGCGCCTGTTACAAATAATATGAATGTACGAGTCTGCTCACATAGCTGAAAACACAGAGGTAGCTTTCTCTGGCACGCTGACAATCAGGTTTGCCTACTTAAGCGCTCCAACACCATACATGCCACCTCTTTCATTAATATGTGATGAGAGAGAAAATCTCCAAAGACCCCAATAGGCAGAGGCATTGTTTCTCTTTTAAAGTCATCTCAGATGGAAGGAGCAAACTTCAGAGCCTTAGTGAAGTGTCTAATGAAAGAAGTCTCCTCCTCTGCGGCTCCATTTCGCACAGAGTATTAGGAATCTAAATGTTGACTGAAGACAGTTTGATTCTCTTTCTGTGATTTTCTTAAGGAATAAAAACTGTGTGGCATGTTTACAGTGTAGCCATGAAAGAGCTATGAGAAGGCTCATCACTACCCGATGCCATTTTGGGAGGCGGAAAGTGAAGTTCATACCACAGTTCATTTGAAAGCCATATCAAACAGAAAATGTTTAAGACCATGATCAAAGTTGTTGCTGGTCAAAAATATCACCATGCCGGAAACATTCTTGTAAAATTGCTGCTTTTGCAAGCAGTTATTTCAACACGGTCTGGCTATTATTGGAAATAAGATAGAGAAGAGCGATATCTGTGCATCTGTTCTTTCTGTTAACATTGGAGCAGCGTTGTGCACTGACTCTAGCACAGTGACTTTGGTGCCACAGATGTACTGTATAACTTAATGAATAATGAAATCTATGTTTAAAGCAGCTAATAACATGCAATTATATTTCTTTTTTAGTGTTATGTTGTTTATTAGGACTTCAATAGGTTTAAAATTGTTAGAGGTTTTAATGATTTTATTGTGTATCTATTTCTATCCAGGTGGAAAATGACAAAATATTGTCATTTTTTTAATGTTGAAGTTATTAAGAAGCCAATGCTTTGTACAAAAAGAAAAAATCGGTGCCTAAAGAATCCTAGGTAGTTTCTTTGTCTGATAAGACGTGCAAAATAAGAAATACAATTTGGTGTATGCAAATTTGTAATATCAGTGTATACAGGTTATCAGTGTGCTAATAGAATTTTGTATATATTATTTTTATATATTCAGTAAATGAAATTGTTAAGCTCACACACATTTGGTTTTTTTTAATGATGACAATTAATGAGCAAGTCAGTCCACTGTCACAGTGCACACTGTGTCGGGGCATATGTATGAATTTAAAACTGTGCTCTTTTTAGTTAGCAGAGGGACCTCGTGGCTTTTTAACTTGTAAATGTACTACAATTAATCTTTATTTGTAGTACATTTACAAGTTTAAAAAGAACAGTTATTGGAATTTGTTACCGTTAATTGTATCTATTAATTGTATTGTGTTATAATGGAATATTTACTTTTGTCATTGGTGAGAAAAACATTACTGAGGTACAAATACGACTACCAATTCAAGGAGAGGAGTTTCTCTCTATGTCTTTCAATCCAAGAAAACAAAACATTCAAAAGCACTCATCCTTTTAAGATCTCTGATTTACAGACCACGTAAGGAAGAATGTAGCAGTTTACCTTATAGTATGTGACAGATTCCTTTAGGAAAAAAACTTAAATTTTCCACACAAACCTGTGTATTATACTGTATATAAACAATAATTATAACTCAAAGTCTGTTTCTGCTGATCCAATCTGAAATACATTATACATATTTTTCACCATTCTACCCAATGATGTCAAATGCTTTCCATACATATTGTGGACATGATCTCAAAGTCAGAAGGAACTAAAAATATAAAATTTACTGTACGTACAGTTTTATGAAATTTGGAAACAGACTATCAGACTACTTTTAGAATATTTGGAGAGTAATATTTTTACTGGATACTATACCACTGTGGTTTGTCTTTACGCAAAAACCGAAAAGACACTCAAGCTTTTTGTGATCACTTCACAATATAAAGCCAAAAAAGAAATCTGGATCTGAAACATCTGGAGATGACAACAATCTGAGCGGGGAGTAACGCACTAGTCACAGTGAAAAAAAGCATCCACCTATGCTTTAATGAGCTTTGTTATCACAGTTAAGATAAGCTAAATAGGTGAATTAGTTAATATTTTCAAGAATGTTACACTCTTGTTTAAGTACTTAATTGCATTTTATAAAAAACAAAGGGCTATGTTCCATCTAAACAGTGTTAGACAAACTAATCTGTAAAATACCCATGGCATATTGCCTTTTCGACCATATATACAGACTATAGCACCATCCAAATATCTCTCTACAGCACATAGCTACAACACAACACTTTCAACTGTATTCACTCTCCTTATTAGAGCAGATTGCTTATCGCCTACTTCACAGAGCGTCCATATAGCATAGCTGACAGCAGTAAGGGAGAGCTGCACACATGAACTCCTCACTAACACTTTCCTACGCTAACCAGCTGTCCTCCTGTGGTTTCAGCCTCGGCCAAACCTTTGAAATGTCCTTCAAGGCGTGAAAAAACAACATGCACACTGCTTTGGGTAAAATCCTATTTGTACACTGTAATTACACTTTGAAAAGTTGCAAAGTTTAAAGTTTCAAGACCTTCACTTTTTCTCTTCTTATTTCTGATATTGATTAGGCTGTAAAACACATGTTAACGCTCTCTGTTCTGAAGAACAAAGAGGTTTAGCATTACGTGCTGCGCCTCAGACAACTTTGAATGTTTCAGATTTGATTTACTGGTGTTATCAAGGGAAGCAATCAGGACTATTCAGTCAATAATTTTCACCACCATGAAGCCATCATTAATTTGCTCTTGAGAATAGACTAAAGGCACTTCTCGTGTGGTTTTAATGAGACAGAGGTTCGGAATAAGTGTCCCTTATGTCCTTCATGCTGAAAATACAGAGAAACATTAACAGTGCTCATGTCAGGTTCATGTAAAACAAAACAAACAAAAGTATTAGCTATAAATGTTTACATAACAAATGACAAAAAACAGATTAAGTGTTTTGTTTAGGACTGTAATTTGTCATCATCAAATGCAACAGATTAGTCTAGACAAAATCTGTTTTGCTGCTTACATAATCACTATAACTACCCAGCAACAGTGTAGTCACAAAACAGTAATTAAGTTGTTTTTGAAACTATTACTGTACCATTAATACCTGACCTTGTGATCACGAAGTCTGTTTCAGTAATGTTCATGTTACACGTTAAGCACTCAAGTGCAACCACAATGTGTTTTCTCATCTGTTAAATATGCATTACATTGATGTTAGTGGATGAAGTCTGCTCGAGCCAGATATAAAATATAGAGTCACAAATTCCCTTCCTGCTGAAAACGATACACTCTTTTTTTTTGTCTCAGATATGGTGCCCATTATTTAAGCTGACCTTTCCTTGTGTTTCTTCCTTTTATGCTGGGGATGCAATGAGGGAGCCATGATGTCTGGGACCACTCCTCCCTCCAGTAATCAATAAGGATGTCCAGCTCCATGCACACCAGGTGCTCAGCCCAGCTGCTTCGTGGAGTAAGGGTATGAGGAGAGTGGAATCGGGCACAGATGTATGATTGTTATTCATGCAAAGAGAGTCAGGATCAAGTTCATAAGGGCCTAAATTGAACACTGCTTTCCTGGAAATGAGTACTTCAGTAATGACCAGTTCCAATCTAGATGGTGCATTGCAAACAAACCAAACATAATAACGTAGATGGCAATTACTAATATGAAGAGCACAGTTTATGAATAAAAGCACTCATGTACTTTAATTTGTAAAAGGCAACAATACTCATGTTATTCATTTTCTGCAATTAACAATCTGCCATTTTTTCCATGATTAATTGCATAAAATGTCAGAAAATTGTGACAAATGCCTGTTTTAATTTCTGACAGGCCAGTATAATGTGTTCAGATGTCTCGTTTTGTTTAAACAGCAGGCCATAACGAAACATATCGGCTTTATTGGTAGTGAAAACAAAGACATTGGTCAGTGCATGTAACTTGGAAATACATGTGCTACAATAGGCTACTTTATGTAAGTACACATTTGAGGTAAATTCCTGGGTATTTTATTCTTTCTTCTTATTTCCACCTTAATCTTTTTTTAAAAAGTAACAACTGTACCTTTTTCAGCCACAATTATTTAAAATCCATTTGCTACTTTACAAAAACATTACTAAGCAAATTAGTGAAACATTAGTCAGCTGTATCCCCATAAACATAGAAGGTTAATGCATCAGGGATAATAACGCAATAATATTTTTTTTTATGTAGAAAAGATAGTACTTTAATTTAAATAACTTTTAGTTTCATCTATTTTACTTACCTTTTAATTTATGTAGTACTGTAAGTAGGTTACTATCTCGTCTAAAAATGTCTACAGCGGTGTATAATGAGTAACAGTGTAGTACTTTATAGTCAGAAGTAGTGATGGTGTGGAGAATAATAATAATAAGCGAGCAGCACAGCAGATAAACAACTTTACTAAAAGTGCCTTTTCCTTGTCAAGCAAACGTTACCGTTGAGGTAACAAGATCTCGCGTTAGTACTTTGTGGTTACCAGGGGAACGCGAGATTGGAAAGTTGCTCTCGTCTGCTCGTCTGTTACCCAGCGACATGAACACCGGGGACACCACAACGTTATTTTTGTAGCCAATTTATAGAGAAATAGACGCGTGTGACACAGCTTCGCTTATGAAGGAAGTCATGTAGAGCCGTGTGAACGCATTTTGGCATTGCCGGCCATTCATTGCAAGGTTGGTATCTTAGTTATCCAGCTAAAGTTAGCTTGCTGAAGCTAACCTTATCGTAGCAAGCAAACCGCTGTTGCATGCCGCTCCTAGCTGTTAGTAAACTAACTAACATCGACTTTACCCATTCGTTGGGCTCTGGCTACTTTTCTTTACGTTTTCGTAAGCGTACGATGACGTTAGTTAGGTAAACATAAGCTGTTTTCTGACAATTAACTGACGTTACCGGGGTCTGTATGGGTTTGTGTTTATCGCTTTATTTGCCTCCGGGCTGAGACATTGATGGTTCGCGCTAAAATTCAATAACGTCAGTGTGTGAATGCCTTCGTATTCATTGCAGAAGCAAATCCGTGTGCTGTGAGATTAACGTTTGTCTCATAACGTTTTTTTTTTCCAGAGAAGCCAACAAGTAATATTCTGCAAACATGCCGTCACCACAAGTGCTTCAGCCTGTTCTCAAAATGAAGGTGGATGAGCTCTTTCTCAACTGGTTGAGCAATCCTGCAACCCAGTCACTACTCAAAGATTATCTCGACCTAATAAAAAGTGGACAGCACATTGATTTGGGCAGTGGGGACGCCCAGGACAAACGATCATTGAGCTTCAATGAGAACAACAATGTGGCATCCCAGAAGAACCTGTCAGAGAAGAAGCCTGCGGCCCTTGGCAGTGCGTCCAGTCCCCCATCTTCCATTGCCCTACCATCAGGCAGTAGTAGTAACACCAGAGTGACAGGACCCAATGGCAGAGTACTACGGAGGTCTGTCAGCACAAAGAAGGTAAAGTATCTGTTAAAACAGTAAGTTAAAGATTAAACATTTAAATGGTCACTATCAGATTTTTCTAAACATGCAGCTGGTTGTCAGCCATCTTTAAACATCTTACAGCTGTGAACCAGTTATGCAGGGCTTAAAATGGCATGTCACTTCGTTCAAGGTTGCTTTTAATAACACTAAGGTGCGGCCTTCATTGTGGAGCCACCTGGGCTATACGTGACCTGAAGGTGTGTCGCCAAATCATAGTCTCAGCCTCTGTTTCGCAGCAGGTATGAGCTGCATATCAGGGTGGAAATGGAGATGAGAGAATTGTCATTAATTTGCAGTGTTTATTGAATGTAATTCGAACTATTTAAGTCCATCACACATATTAAAGTTGTCATTTTATATTTATGTACAATCTATAGCCTGACTTGTAGAGGACTTTAGAGGACATAATATATATCAGCAGTCCGTTTTAAACACATTATAAACAAATATTTATATGGATCCCTTACATTTGCTATTTGTTAGGGTTTTTGTTTTTCATGACCAACGTACAAACTGTACACAGCATTTATTGTAGGTGCTCTCTGCCCAACTAACTACAGTTTCTAATCATCACACTATTTAACTAAACCGGCAGTTTATTCTGTACTCCTGTGCCATCCGCTGCAGTCCAACACCAGAGCCTCAAATTATTTCTACATTTGTAATTTTAAAGTCAATAGCTACTTTGATACAACACACATCCTAACTTGCTTGTTATGTAACTTCACTTTATATTTTAGTAGCTGAGTTATACTCCTGCACCTTTTATCATTATGAAACCATTTACATGTTTAAACAAGATTTAAATGGTCTTAAGATGGCATGCCACAGGCTTTTATGTTACGTTGCTATTAATAAAATGAAAAACAAGGTGTGGTCTGCTGTTTCAGTCTTCCTGAGGAACTGTACACTATGGGATGTCATGCAAAATCATTGGATCCGTAAGCCTGGTCTTTGTTTGGTAACAAGGCATGGCAGTCTTATCTACAGTATAATTTAATATGTTTGTGGAAAAAGTATTTAAAGCACCATCATATACACACTTAAGTAATTATATTGTTGCTGTACACTAAGATAATGATAATTATACATTTTCTTAGCGCGCAACATAAACAAACTGATCTTTCTGTTTCCATTTTTTATTTAATGTTTTTTTTATGTGTGACCAACATACCGTGCACAATATTTTACAAAAAAAAAATCTTGTTCAGTGTTCTCTGCTCAAAAACTATACACTGGTGACCTGAGCCCTTCATAGACACAGTATTTTAACTGAAAAAGGACAGGTGCTCTGCGGTGGATTACTAAGATATTTGAATGAAACAGAGCAGGTGTTAATGTCACATAGATGTAACATATTTCCTACTACAGCTAAACTGTTTGCTGTTAACAATGCTTAAACTAATGCTGTTTCAGATAATATTGATGGTAGTTGTGCTTTCATGGATTTGATAAAAATAACTAGAAGTATAGTCCAAGGTTGCAAGGTTGCATCATCATACATGAGTTACTGACTTTACTTTACGTTCCCTGATAAGCTTTTTTGTTTCAATAGCAGCATGTATGTCTGTCTCATTTTTTTAAAATCTTAATTGCTGAGTAAAGGAATTTTAATGACTTTATTTGCTCCACACTGACTGTGCAGTCCTTTGTTTCAGTTCGTACTTTCTCAAACTTGGCCCTCAGATAATTTTGGATCTTTATTTTCCCAAGCTGACCACAAGAGGTTGCTGAGTAGTCTACAGCATCAAAGGCATTTACAGGGGGCAGTCCGCTCTGAGCTGTCAATGTGGAGCCTCCATGTCTGTAGAGATATGCAGTGATTATTAGTCAAATACTTTCCAAATGTCCAGGCCTCACCCATGTATTAGTGTGGCATGAGAGGTGGGAGTGTTCAAACCTATCACTGCCACTATGGTCACTTTCAGCCTGCCTGTAGGTTTTATTGTGCCATGGTTGATTATAGAAGAAATCAAACAAAAACATTAAAAGGCTTGAGATGTTGTGGATGTTTGTGCAGGGACTCCCACTCTGTCTGAATGCACTGTGACAGCCTGGGATATTGGTAGACTGCTGGACATCAGAGAGTGTGATGACAGTGAGACAGCCAGACAGCTGGGGGCACGTGCTCCAGAGACTCCACCTTCTACATGTTGTTGACATACTAAACACAAGCATGAGGAGTCATTCAAGTGTTCACTGGTGTGACATCTGTTCTTTCTATTTGGCTGATACACCAAGGCTAAACAACATTTAAAAATGAAACGGCCACTAACACTTCTGTGCACCAGTATATTTCTGATACAGAATTGAGGTTAAGATGCAGACAAGTGTTTTTATGACCAGGTAAGAAAAGATTAAGTGCGAAATAGCTTGGCCACAGGAGGAAGTGGATATGAAAGAAGAAGAGCATTGCAGACATATTCTGGTTTCCTCAGTGAGTTTCAGATGCACTGTAGAATTCAAAAGTCATTATTTCAAGCACGTATGAGAGAGCAGTAAAATGTTTGACAGGTGTATATAAACATTTTGATTCCATACTGGTGTCTTTTCCTTCTAATTACCTTTGCCCCCAAATACTACGTTTGTCATGTGTCATGTGTCATGTGGCCACACTGTCACTCAGCATTAAAGGGATTGCGAGGTTGTATAAAGTAATACTTCTATTTTAAGACAACAAAATTAATTCCTGCATACAGATGCATTCTTCAAAGGATTACTCAAAAATTCAATTTATGTCACACTGATGCAGCCTAGAACAGCTGGTCTGACTTTGACATCAGACACTGATATAGATAGCCTTGGTTCCGTTGTGTTGGCATTAGGTACCCAAAACTCTGCCAGCGAGATGAGGTGTGGCAGCACATTCATGCTCTGTGTAATTTACTCTAAACCGCTTCAGTTAGATGCTTCTCATTGTTAGAAGATGTGGTCGTAGCTCTTTTATCTATACTTTCAGTTTCAGACTTGTAATGTAACGTCTAAACATGCCTCTGTTATGGGTGCAGTGGGTAACAAGTGCAGATACTCAGAAGTATTTTTCCTTTAAGGTTTTTCTCATCCCTCTGTTCTTGGGGCCTAAATTAAGTATCGCTGGTTATTTCTCAAGATGTCTTTTTATAACGTGCTTGGTTGGGCTCAGCAACACAGACGCTATTTGAAGCAGGGGTCTAGGGTCACATTATCAGTTGCCTGACCTGTCAGAGAGAACTATGTGTTAAACTGTTTCTCATAAGTGCTTTTATCTCGCACTCTTGGTAACTTGTGTGTTTAAAGTGTATGGTTGCAAAGTTTTGTTTTTTGCTAGGATTTAGGCCCACGTGAGATTGCACAAACAAAGATGGCACATTCTACATTTGTCAGATTTGAGCCAAAATCACATTTTTTCCTTGTTAATTATAAAATGAGTAGAATAATAATAATAATAATAATAGTAGTAGTATAAGTATATAATATAATGTTATACATAAAACGATATGGAACTATATGTAAAATTAAATATAAGATTAGGTT
>OMLM01020718.1:37463-52698 GCA_900302695.1 Helostoma temminkii | reverse complement strand
AGGTCAAGACTTTGTCTCCAAAACTTCTGTCTCAGTAAATACAAACAGACTTTACATAGTAGTCACTGTAATGTTGTTTAAGTGTGGGAAGCCCTTGTGTACTACTGTAACTCCTTATCTGCACCTTCTTTCTTTAGTGTTTTGACCTTTTGCTCCACTTCTGGCGCCAATCATTGATTGTTTTTGTTTTTTTCTTCCCCAAGCTGGCCTCCACGTTACATGATAGCATGTGTGCGCTTTAGCAGTATTACTCTAATACTCTGTTCATACTCTGTTTCCATGTGCTGGCTATCCCTGAACCCACCATGTTGCCCTTCAGTCAGGCTTATTTTTGGCCCACATTCACATGTATCGCAAATCCCCCATCTCAGACATCCGATTGTAGTGCACTGAGCTGGAGCTTTCTGGATTTTACAGCAGCATCAGTTCTGTACACATACTGTGAACTAGTTGATGCTCTGCCCCTGCACTGTAGTACATGCCACTGGTTCAACCATGTTCATAATGCACATAGCAAAGGCAGCCAAACAGTATTTGTGGGACATCACGTATGCTTGTATTGACAGTTTGGGGAGGCCCTCAGGGGTAGTTTCGATCAGGTTTTCCCCGTCCTTCAGGATTGTATTTCTGTTTGCAGTGGTTGGCAGTCTGCCCTGCATATTGTGCCTTCGGGGTCCGCACTTTTGTATGAACAATGTTGAATTCCCTGTTGATTGAAGTCCAATTACAATACAAACTCAAGAACATCTCAACCTCATCTGAATGCATGGAACATCCAGACCTGCCAGTTGTAGCTAACTCTAGACAGTGTGTCGCATAATCTGATCTGTTATGTAATGAAGTGAACATCACTGGAGGCATGTCCACATTCTGTACAAATCAGATTTAGCAGTTTACAGATTAACATATGGTGGGGTCAGTTCTCATGTTTTTCTGTTTGTCACAATGACCCATTATATTGTGGACCTAATCTGTCTGGCTGATAGGTCCCTCTGATGGTGAACCTGTCTGCAATGGCCATAAGATGAGTTGGTTAAGCATAATTCTTGCTGGAGCTTGTCCACTGTGGTTATTTAGAAGGCACACAATCTTACAGTGTATTTTTGTGTCTGTGTATTTTCAGTCCACATTGCTGTTCCCACCGCATTTGCCTGTATTTTTAAACACCCGTCAGGCTGTTTCCGCATATGTAAACCAGCACCTCATTATACCTGCTGCGTTGTGCCACCTCTGTCTATAGAACACGCTTCAGGTTTTGTTTGCTTAAACACAAAAAAACAAACAGACTCAGACTGTGAGTTGACAGTCTCATGTGATCGACCAAGTTTTATTTTGACCTTGGTGCTTTCTTTTCCATATTTGGTTTGAATTGATGAGCATAAACAAAAGGCACGCAGTGTGAAAATCCACCACATGAACAGCTTATCAAGCATGTGCAGTGTCCTGTGTGGAGGATAACAGGAACTGGGTTTGAGCAGAAACCAGTGGAAAACAGTGGATGTTGTGATCCTGTCATCTAAAAATACTCTGGGTGTGCATTCATCCTGTGTGTACAATAACAATAATATGAACAAATACCGTATAGGTTTATTTGTGCGGTGCATTAATACAGACATCTCTGTGCCATTTCTGTCTTAATTAACATTTACGTCAGCAGTGTAGGTGTTGGGCTTTTCCTGTGACTAGTCAGTGTTGCGAAGGCAGCCTCGCAGCTGTTAGATCAGCATATTTATGAAGAATTGATGTAATTGCCATCACTCCAGGACAGCTTCAACCGGAAGCAGATGCTTGTATGAGGACTAAACTTGCACCCTTGTTTCTCCAGATCCAGTTTCTCAGATTGTCCAAACACCGCTTGCTCGTGCTTTTAATAGCCGCAGACTGTGTCGGTCATCATTCTTTGAATTTGACATGTCACCCCCTTCCCCCTACCCTCTCCCCTCATTGCTCATCAACTATAATAAGATGTGCAATGACTGGCATCCCAAGCTTGCAAAATGAAGGAAAAACAAACACCTCCAAAATATGGGAAGCAAAATACTTGATTTTATGTACATAGTTGTATGTATGTATCAACTAGTGAGCCAATATTGCTCTGTGTTATGAAGTAGTCAGACTTCAGTTGTTATAAGTGATTTAGCTTACAGCAGATATAGTAACAGATATAAGTGTACACATTTAGTAAAGTAACATGGTTTTCATCATACTCCATCACTTCATGGGTTTAATTTAATTCTTCTACTCTGCACAAAGGAGGGAGGGTCATTTTTTTTATGGTTCAGAGCACAGGCGATATTAATCCGCAGTGTCTTGATCGCGTGGGAGCTTTTCTAAAAGGAACAGCGAGCAATCATGAGCAGTGTGTCACGATATTGAGGTGCATCCCTCATTTGGCCTCTGTGCCGTACACTGCTACAACAGGTCTGTCATTTTACATAACCTTCCATGAGCACTGAGGAATGCAAACTGGAAAGGGCAGATCCTTTGCACACACCCCTCCCATCCAACACAAACAGTAAGTGACTCTCATACACATACAGCCCGTCACTCCTTATCTCACAGCAGCTTTGAGGCAAGGGCTCTCTGACCCTATGCAGTGTGTGTTGTGCAGAGACTGGGACAGAGCAGCAGGCAGAGCTGAGATTGTGCGACCTGATCTGGAATGAGAGAGAGAGAGTCACAGTAGCAGCTGCTCCCTGGCATTAAGAAGCTCTCACTCTGACAGAGGACAATCACAGGGACACAGACACAGAGGACTTCCACTGCCGCCACTACCCTGTGCCTACAGTGCTGACCGCAAACTGAGTGATTTGTGCAGTCAACATCATCACCCTGGATTGAGTGCTGTGTTTGTTTATATGTGTTCCTCATCGTGTTTGGTGCGAGGATGAGGATGAGGGAGCTGTCTCTGCGTCAGGACCCTGACCTGAGGAAGGAGTTGGCTCTGCTGGCACGCGGCTGTGACTTTGTACTGCCCTCTCGGTTCAAGAAGAGACTCAGAGCTTTCCAACAAGGACAGGCAGGTGTTTCTGTGAATGTATCCTGTACCACACAGGCTCTACTGGCCCGTCAGCCAGTGAAAAGATCTGTTAATGTGGACTGGTATTTATGGGCTTAATGTCTTTATATTCAGATTGCATTATTGTACACATATGTTGTGTTACATGTCATTGTGAAACTTGCATTGCGGCACTACTGTGCTATGCAAATTGCGTTGCTCAATCATCACTTTTGCAGGGGATATGATTGAGCAGTTACTTTTGCAGTTGTTTTTCTTCTTCTCTTGTACAAAGTGTTGGGAGGTGTGAGTCCTGGCTATAAGGACACTGTGGTGTTTCATCTGTTGCAGTATGATGGGCCCAGCCACTGTGCTGTCGTAATTCGGATCACATCATTGTGAATGTGCAAAATGTCATGTGGCTTAGCAGTTGCACTCAAGAGCTCTGCTAGTGGTTAGCATGAAGCGAGAGAGAGAGAGTGAGAAAGGTGCGGGGCAGGGCAACAGGAGATGTTTATGTCCTTTTATAGCCATGGCTGACACCAACACATAGAACAGAAGAGCAGATGATCTTCAGCATTTATTATTCAGCAGACTAAAATGAGCAGATTACCACTAACAATACAGCAAATATTCAATACATTTTATACACATATAGAATTGGACATGGCTAGATTTACCCCTTATACCCACATCTATCATCTTAAGATTTTGTATCCTGTTGTTAACAGTTTTATTGTTGCAGACCTGATGTGTAGGCTCTGACAGTCTAACCAGATGTGTGAACAATGCGTAGATTGAGTTGGATCAAGCCACTTAGCACATTCTTCAGTCATGTAAACAGTCTGGGAATATGACATGACTGGAACATGTTCTGCTTAAAGCTGATTTTAGTAACGGGCTGATGTGTGCAACATAACAAATTTAGATCCTAATGTTCTCTGTATTTTTAGGTGTTTTGACTATGAAGATATCTTCACTTATCCATGTCCTCTACAGCAAGAGATTTGTCAATGAATATGATCTCATCATAGTATGTCAGCTGTGCTCGGTTGCTGTGGTAAATTGTACCAGTTAGGGATCAGATTTAGCATGACATGAGGACATGTCCCTGATATTGCTTGATGTAGCAGATACTGTCTTGATTATAGAACTTCATAAAATATTCTGCAGATGTACACAGACACAGCCCTTGTTAGGGTTATTAGTGACATATGCTTTTCTTGCTTTGTCAAGACAATATATCTTCTGTGAGTTGCCGTTTTGTTTCCTTATAATTTTACCTGATCACATAACTGACTACTAGTCATTATTATAATCCTGTAAGACGGAAAATACCAACTGTGACCTCAACTAAGCCAGGTCATACCAGTCACATAATATGTCTTCAGTTGCTTAATAAAGTTGAAAGTTGATCATTTTTCATGGTTTGTGCAAAAGACTAAAATAATTGCGTGTTAGATCATAACTCTATTACACACTGATGCAATATTATAGGGGAATGTCTGTCACAGAGGCGTCTTTTACCCATGTGACAACTCTTCCCTTATGGGACTCTGGGCTACTGACAACTGCGGTTACATGAGTGCTAGCAGTGGAGGGTTTGCCGAGGCAATCCTTAGCAGCACATGCCTGAATGCTAGAGCTGAGTGTAAGCATTTTCTAGCCTCAGTGGCTAACAGTTTATTTCTGTTTGTTGCAGGCCCAGGTGAGGACGGAGGAGCCAGTCACCACTGCGCTGAGTGAAAGCATTCCAAAGTTTTACTTCCCACAGGGCCGGCCCCAAGCCAACCTCAACATCGACAGCCTCATTTCCAAAATTGAGAAAATATTTTCCCAATTCCCAAATGAAAGGGCCACCATTGAGGACATGGGGCAGGTTGCCAAGGTGAGAGTGTAATTCACGAAGGTTCAGCTGCCACCCAGCAAAATTGTTTTCATTAGTGCCATTTAGCTTCTGACTTTATGAATGTTTGCTGATTTTAAAACTCCATGGAAAATATTGTCTCCCTGAGGAATGTGAGCAATGACCCGAGGGGAACCTGAGTGAAGAGAGAAATGACAGCTAGATTTCCTCAGGGAAGTCTTTAAGTGATGTAACACTGCTTTTTCAGTCCTAACAGTGTCATGTGTTATGGTGCTGTTCTTTTCTGCTAGAAATATCACGTGTGTAAAAAGCGCTCATTTAACACCACACACTATCACATCGCCTGTCCCTCCTTGTCTCCTCAGGCCTGTGAGTGCCCTCTCTATTGGAAAGTGCCATTGTTCAACTCGGCTGGAGGCGACAGGACAGGCTTCGTGTCTGTTCACAAGTTTGTGGCTATGTGGAGAAAGTAAGACAAAACCCCTCTTATTCTCATTAGACCACTGGTACACTGACTCTCTCACTCACAGCCAAACAGCTCATGAAATCCCTTCTGGACAACGATGACCATTTGATGGGGATCACAGAAAGTGCATGCTATCTGTTGTTATAACATTTTCCTTTTCATTCCTAAACAGAAATTACTGGTCACACAGCCCTGATAAACAACCACTAGTTGCTGCATTTATGCAGTATATAAATGAAAACATCCATTCAGGGTCTTTCTGTGTGAAATTGAAATGAATACCATAGGGCTTTGTAATGGCGACCATACACTTAGCTGTGTACTGGTGTTCGCAGTAGGCATGGTCTTGTATTAATGTGTGAGCCTCCAGAGAACTGGACAGACGTGACCTTTGGCTCGAGTTCATGACTGAGCCATTCTTAGATGAGAGGCCACAACAAACGCTTTCATTATTTCCCTATCACTACCATAACACTCCACACTTGTAATGACCAGGCAGCCATTCAGAATCCTAATTACAGAATGTATTATACATGTCCTTGCAATTTTTAGTCCAACTCCTTAAAATTTGCGTTGCTAAAGGAATGATAAAAAGACAGAGGGAACAGAGGAGGGAAAGAGGGAGTAACCTTTCAACCATCTGTTCTCTCTTTTCCCCTCCAGAACTCTACAGACCTGTCACGATGAAGCTTCTAAATTCGTGCACCTCTTGGCCAAGCCTGGCTGTAATTACCTGGAACAAGACGACTTTATTCCATTCCTGCAGGTACTGGCTGCAGCACACCCAGGGAGAGGGCTGGACTTGGCAGTGCTGGATAGTTAAATTGCGTTGGCTTGGGTGGTGGTGCAAACTGGACTTCATTTTTTAACTGTGCTGCTGAGACTGTGCTTTTTCATGTGGTGGACTAATTCAGGGATGTTACTTATATAGTGGAGGAGAGTATAATGAAGGGAGGTTCCACTGGTGCAGCATTCTAGCTCAGCCTAAATTAACGAATGGGAGATGGAGATGAAAATCTGTCCAATTAAATACACCCAATTATAGCATCCAAATAATTCCAGAATATGGACACGTTTCATGTGAATATTGGGCTGGAGAATTACTTTGGTCAGCATTAGCATTTGGACATGCTGTGCTTGCTATTTGCATTCTCGCTTCGCCCCACCCTACACCTGATTCATTGTTATTCTGGCAGGAGAGTTCGAGCCATGCTGACGGGTTAGCATACCAGCACAGATGCCTTGTGGCACACGCTGTTTAATTTGTATGGTTCCGTGCCGCAAATCGCCTTTGACTGTTTTGATGAATGAAAGGCGGATTGCAGTGGAGTAGATTTGACTGTCCCCGCCTGTTTCCTGTGCCCTGTGATTTATGTGTTTCTCTATGATTTAATTTCTCACAGTAAGAGTCAAAGAGGCACGACGGACCCGAAATAAGGCCTTTTAATTTTATTGCCGCCTTCGCATTTATGTCAACAATTCTTTCCCGCTGAAGAGGGGAAGGGAGTAGAGTAAAGAAAGGATATGAGGGAGTTTCATGGCAAGAATATAGCTACAGTTCATTTGAAATGCAGCACACCTCCTGTGACTTTATGGCATAAGGAAGGAGAGAATGTTAAGAGCAGTCTCTAGCCAATGTCTTTTCTCTTTGCTGTCAAATCAGAAAGGCTTCTGCTCATCCCAAAACCAGTTGACCCAGTGTTTTCTGACTTCAAAAAACATTTAAATTTGATGGCCTCTCCCAACAAGGCCTGGAGCCTTTTTCTTTACAGAGCACAATTTATAAAACATATGGCAAGCCAGAGTGATGTAGATAGACCCTGACAACTCTTGATGTTTTGATAAGTTTGCATTTATATTCCTGCTTTGAATGTCATGTGTTCTGTCTAGCAAAAAGAAAGACAGATGTGGTTTGCCATTTAACTCAGAAACTGCAGAATTTAACAGAACACAATGTATTTGTTATTGTAGCACAGCATGGCAACGAGTTATTTGCACTTCTGTTAGTTTTCTGAATTGTTTTACATTTGAGCTGAGTTGACTTTGTTTTCAGGATGTGGTGAACACACACGCAGGCCTGGCCTTTTTAAAGGAGGCGCCGGACTTTCACTCACGATACATCACCACGGTAAACTACCAAAACGCACGACAGCGTATTAGTACTGCAAAATTACACCCTGTGAAACATTAAACTGACACCAGAGTCATTAACATAGTAATGAATTATCTGGTTATACATGATAACACTGTCATCTGTTTTACAGGTGGTTCAGAGAATATTTTACAATGTCAACCGGTCATGGACTGGAAAAATAACATGTTCTGAGCTCAGGAAAAGTAACTTTCTTCAGGTGTGTGATTTTACATTCATCAATTCCCTGTGTGTCTTTTTGTATTTGCACGGAACTGTATTTAGGCTATTTTAGTTTTTTCTTTCCAGGGTGTCTGCTGCTCATTAAAACCTCTGAGTTTATTGCACTGAAGATGCTTTTTTTTTTTTATTATTTCAATAGACTACCTAAAGCTTACCTCTCTGCTTGAATATGTTCAATATGCTTCCTCTTTGTTCTAAATTAAAGTAGAAATTATGAAGTTGAAGGAAAATTAACTTAATATTGTAGTTTATAGTACAGTGGCTCTTATGTTTCTAATCTTCTACTCATTTTAATCTGTCAGCATGAGCCAAGATAATAATTAGTCAGCTCAACAAAGAGGTTACAAACAAGCAAAAGGTTTTTTTGTTCTTGTTTTCTGTGTGTTTGTTTTGCCTCACCATAATGTTGGTATGATCCCTCATTGAAAAGGTGCACTATAGCAAGAATGGGGATTAGTATAGTTGTAGATGTGCTTTAGTAGACTGAAGAAATTAGTCTACAAACTGTGCTGCATGTTTAAAGTGACAGTTTGTAAGTAATTGCTCCTTTAACTGTAACTTTTTCCTGGTTTGCCAGAATGTGGCATTGCTGGAGCAGGAAGAAGACGTGAACCAGCTGACAGAGTTCTTCTCCTATGAACATTTCTATGTCATCTACTGCAAGTTCTGGGAGCTGGACACAGACCATGACCTCTACATAGACCAGAAGGACCTGGCACGGCACAATGACCAAGGTGCACACACCAACCTGCCTTTACTCAGAAACGAAAAAAAAAACCTACAGACCTTTGAAAAATTTTACAATATATTTTTTTGTATTCTGCAGGTAATACTGGATAATAATTATATTCATACAACAGTTTAATACATATCTATTTAATTAATGTGTTTGTGATGGAAATGACAAAAGATCAGACCTAAAACAATAGAAGTACAATACATTTCTTTTATTTGTCGGTACAGTGAGTATGCTGAGACATGTATCAATAAAATTTATTTATTTCACATACACACACGAATTTGTAGAGAAAAGGACTTGACACTTCCTCCCTACACACTCCACCACACGTGTTCTTGGTTGATGGTCTGTGAGTGAGGCAAGGGAAATGAGACACAAGATCAATAAGAGAGCAGCATATACACTCTGCTCCAATGACGCCATGTCTGGAGCAATTTCTACCACTATATGGTCAAAATGATGACCGGAGGATTTATGGTATTGTCAAGATAAAAAAAAAAAAAAAAAAGCTACACCAGGCACTCTGAATTTATAGTCTGTGAGAATGGATTACATGTGCTGTTTATAAAGTTGTACTTTAACTCAGAGAGCTGTTGTCTAAGAGAAACTGTTTTTCTCAACAGTCTGGATTGTAAGTAATCTTTTGCTGTATATTTTCCAGCCATCTCGCAAAGGATGATTGAGAGAATATTCTCAGGAACAGTAACAAGGTAAGCCAAAAGTGCCTGAAGTGCCAAAAATGATGCTTGAAGTAGCACAATGTATTTGAAAAAGGGTACAGTTCACATTTTTGATTGGCTTCTGCATTTATTACTAATTTATGTCTTTCATTCTTCAGGGACAGACGAGTATATAAGGAGGGCCGGCTAAGTTATGCTGATTTTGTCTGGTTCCTCATCTCTGAGGAGGACAAGAAGACTGACACCAGGTATCTGGACACACAAACCTCGTCTGAAACCACTCTCATTTACTGTATAGCTGACATTTTAACATGTCACAGCAGGAAATGCATGTAATACAATTAGCTATGAGTGAATCAGATTTAGCTGCTTGTATTTAAATAGAACATGATTTCACAAAGCCACATCAACTGTATCTTCTGTCTCATGCCCAAATGTGCTGTAATGTTATTTGTGTTCAGTATAGAGTACTGGTTCCGTTGTATGGACCTGGATGGAGATGGCGTGCTCAGCATGTACGAGCTGGAGTACTTCTACGAGGAGCAGTGCCAGAAACTGGAGGCCATGGCGATTGAGCCCCTTTCCTTTGAGGACTGCCTCTGTCAAATGCTTGATCTTGTCAAGCCTGAGGTTGAAGGTCAGACCTTTTTTTTTTTTTTTTTTTTTTTTTTTGATTTTCAGATTTTAAGGGTATGTTAGTAATTCACATTTATTGATATTTATGATTAGATTTTCAGGTCAAGATGGAGGCATATGAATTTCATGGCAGGGAGCGTGACATAATATACAGCTCAGATGAGTCTAATCAAGTCCTACAACAGTGAACATCTAAAATGCTACTGTGAAGGAATGCAGCACTTAATAGATTCTCCGATTCTTTTCTGGCCTGTCAAACACATAAACTAGGATTTTAACAAATGTATAAAAACATCACAAGAATCAATTTCAGGCATTGCATTGCAATTGTGTTCAATCTGTTTAATTCAAGTCAGATTGTATTTATATAGCTTAATATCACTAATTTGTCTCAAGGGGCTTCACAATTGAACAACTGTCCTTGAGCCCTAAAATCAGATATGGCAAAATTACCGCCAAAAAATGTTAATAGGAAAAATCTGATGAATCTTGAGACCAACGAGGAGGGATGGGGGGGTTTGTTTAGAATCAGGAAAACACAATTATAGATGGTAAAAGTGAGGACCATGATCAGTGAGAACTCGATGTAAAGGTTTACACCACTTTGATAACCCATTGATAACCCATTAAAGTTTATTTCCAATCATCAGGCATATCTCCCTTTCATATTAAGGCTAAAAACTAAAGGTGATTTTTTTGCTACAACTACTCCTGAAAGAAAGAAAGAGAGCTGGGTTAGCATAGTAGAGACAGGATAATGTGTTAAATCACCCGTAGGTTTGTTCAGATTTGAGGCCAGTTTTGAAGCTAGAGTTGATAAAAAGCCATCACATAGTGACACGCCTGAAATAGTTATAACACCCATCATCGAGTTTGAGTAAAGCTTTCTAATGTGAATATTTTGCCTCCTACAGGTAAAGTCACTCTGCGGGACCTAAAGAAGTGCAAGTTGTCCCACATCTTCTTCGACACTTTCTTCAACATTGAGAAGTACCTGGACCACGAGCAGAAAGACCCTTTCGCTCTTATTAGAGTAAGATTAAGCCCAGATACTGTATTTCATGACCTGCTCTCCTGTCAAAGCTCAAGTGGATCATATAACGTGTCATGTTTTTAAGGAAATGGACACATACGGCCAAGAGGTTTCAGACTGGGAGAAATACGCTGCAGAGGAGTATGACATCCTAGTGGCAGAGGAGGCTGCCAACGATCAGTGCAATGATGTGTAAGTCTGACCTTATGCTATGATGAAGTCAGCTATGCTTCTATGATAAGTCAGATCAGTGGCTGCAGCTCCGGGGCCAAATGTTTCAAATTGCTAACATTAAAACTTTGGATTTAAGTGAAAGGTGGAAGAATCCTTCACTCCCACTTAAAGAAAACATGTTATTACTTTCATTACATTTTTAAATGACCTTTAATTTAGTAATAGAGGTTGATGACGGTAGTACAGGAGAGTAATTACAAAAATATATAGTGTTAATTGAAGCAATTTGTTTAATTCAGGCAGGGACTGTAACACATCTTGTTGCCAAAGGCCTGGTTAAATAAACTGAAATTTACATTAAGCTCAGCAGCGCAAACAACATGAACAAAGCTGAATTAATTTATGTTTGCAGTTATTTTTAATGCACCTCTTTTATGTGAGCAGTGTGGTACTAATTTGCTTTTGTTTTTAGTATCAGAATGTATTTCCTGCTCTAGTTTTCTCTTTGCATCAGCTTTAGACTATTTGTTATAATTACATGAATTTTTAAACTGTCAGTACTGCAAAGTAAATTACATTGTTAATTTCACATATTAAGTATTAAGATAAAAAATTATCTCAGGCAAATAGCATGAAACCTTTTAAAGACTATCATGATGAATAATAACTCACTGAGTAAAAAGCAGATGTAGGATAATTTTTGATTGATTTTTCTTGGACTGAACATACTGAACGTCTAACTCTTGTGCTCTGCAAAAAAAAATAATAATCATTTTTAGAAGCTTGATAAACATGGGGGATCTTTATTATGTTAGCTATTATAATTACAAATATTCATCATGATTATCAGTCCTGCAGGAATAATATTACTGTCAAAAGAGGAAAAATATAAACTGTGGCAGCAGATGGTAAGAAAAGCCTAAATTTATTTGATTTGTTAAGTCTAGAGTGATCATATACAATAGTACAAATCATATGTACTTGTTGTTAATATGCGTAACAGTTTTTTAGTTGTTCTAAGAACAGGTAGGGGCAAGCTGACAATTTAAATGGACAAAGAGCACAGCAGACGGACAGAGTAAGAGTGAGGATTGTGTCCAGCAGCAGAGCTCCTGTGACAGTGAGTCAGTGATAGATGAAGCTGTTGACAGCTATGTTGTGTGGTGGTTTTAGGAGCTCCACCGACTGTTAAAGACAGGCTGCTAACCAGAGCAGGTAAGACACTCAGGGTACCAGCAGGGACTAAGTCTTTCTCCTCTTCCTCCTCCTCCTCCTCTCTGGGCAAATCCAGTCCTAAACCCACTCCTAGCTTCTGCAAGCACCCCTCTAGTCTGAGCATATTGTCGATAGCAGACGGTGGCAAGAAAACGTGAACCCTGGTTTTCTGCATTAAATGTGATCTGATCTCATCTACGTCACAGGTATAGACAAACTTAGTGTAGCTACAAGCACACAAACGCAACTTTTTACTAGTTTATTATTACTATTACTACTAGTTTGTTCATAATTGTAACTTGGATCAAGATCCTACCATTTAAAAGATTGTGGGTAATCCCAAAGCTTTTTACTTTTTCTTGTTTTTTTTGTTAGTTACAAAAGTATCCTGTGCATGAGCTAGGAGTCTGTGTTTGAGACAGACAGCTTCTGTTTTTATCCTTCCTCCTCCTCAAAATAAAAACGTCTCCTCCAGCACCCTCTCTGTCCACGTTTTCATGTGAAGCTCCTGTGTCTGTGGTGGTCTCCTGTAAGTTTAGGAGGAACATTTTGACATTTGGATAACTACACTCGTAGACTTTCTTGCAAAGAGTGCAGTGAATATGAAGTGACGACACGCAGCATATCTGAAAAAAACAAAATCCACCTTACATCTACTGAAGCCCACTCCATTGTTCAAAATTCAAAATATTGAAATGCTGTGGTGCCCAGATTCATTTAGTAATGTTTTTAATGCCAGACTGGTCCTTTATCACCTTTTAAAATGTCCATACACCCACATGCATAGTATTTCTTGTTCTTTTTTTTAAATGTACAAGAACATGACAAGCACAAAAAAAATTTAAAAATCTTTTGTCATAATCACTTTAAATATTATTATGGAACAGTTTTGAAGTGTTAGTGTAAAACAAAGTTTTAAATTAATATACAGTCTGTTTACTTGTAAAAGTGATTTGTTGTTGTTAGTAGATTTTACCTGTAAATACCCTTGAATTTTTGTAATGAACAGACTGAACCCTGAGGAGTCTTTTATGAGGTGTAACATTAATTATTGAGTTTTAAAGCCAGGTGGATTTCGACAGAGCTCGGCTGTTCCCTCGATGCTAAGCTGATGATCTGCTGGTATAAACTATTATTTCTCAAACAGTGAGAGAGAAATCGCATCACATAACTCCCAACAAAAACCAAATACATGCCTCCTAAATGTCAAACTGTTCCTTCACCATGGTTATTCTTTAACACATTCACCATGGAATCAGTTTTGTTATCAACGTGTATTAAAAGCGACACCTCTCTCTGACACTTCTTTTTTTCCTCCATGTCTGTTTAGGTATGAAAATCCTTTGAGCCCCTTGGGGCAGCACATCTCCAGTGAGCTGGGCCTGACAAAGAGACACTTCTTTGAGATCCCTAGTCCACACTGCAACCTGGACCTGGATGAATACGAGTACACAGATGACTTTGAATGACCCCGGTTCCTGTAGTGTTTTCTCACAAGCCTGCTGAGCACCACACGCTCCCAGAGATGGAGCTGGAGCAGCAGCGTTAGTGACCGAATCACGTCGAGCCAAAGAGTTGCAGATTCAGGCCTCGTTTCCTTTCCTGCCTATAGAGGACGTGGAGTGAACACAAAACCAGAACACAGCACTGGCAGGGTCAGATGTGCTGGACAAATGGTCTGAGCAGACACCGCACCAGACATTCAAATGTTCTCAACTGTCCAAAACTAAATAACCACAGTTGACTTCAAGGTGTCACAGCCAGCACATTTAGACCTTTGCTCCCTCCTCACATGTTAACACAGGAATGTTGTGTTCTGCATGTAATGTTTGCATAAATAATGTTTGGAGCGAGTGATGTTCATCTTAACATCAGTATTGCGGTGTAACCTTCACACGGGCTAAATCACATTCTTCACACTGGAGCTCCCTGAACTGTCGGATAGAAACCATGTTGATTTGAATCAGGTTTTGAACTAATTATAATTTGACGTCATTGGCTAATGTTACATTCCAGTGATCCTGGTTTCCTACACGGCTGTAAATTAATTCATGGTTTATTTATTTGTTTGCTACAATGAAAAGTAACTAAATGCCAAACAAGTCACAGTTGAGTCTGCTGCACACTCACAAGCACACAGTGTATGATGTATATGTATGTGTCTGCATTACGACATGGACTCACTGTGTGTGAGAGACGAGGTTATAAATTATTATAGATGAATTTATAAATAACTGTAAATATTTATTTGGTGCTTGCTGTGCTGTAAATGATTTTTGGCAAGTGTTTTAGAAGATTTCTTTTTTTCTATGTTATAAAGTACTTGATTTAAATGTACTTTGGCAGAACGAAAGGAACCAATTTTAAAATGTTTTGCTTTTCTTTAAATGAATAAAGCCTTGGTTAATGAAGAGTACAGAAAACTGACTGGGCTGTTTGGATTGTGATGGATGTCTTCATGTAGAATAAGATGTAAAGGTATTTACAACATACATGGAGGACTGTGCTTGTTGGGATTACATTTTGTTTTATTTAAGTTTATTTACAGTAATACATAAGTTATGGCAGATGATTTTTATAATTGACAATAATAATGTGGCAGACAGGACAGTGAGGCATGATTCTTAAATTTACAAAACTCAAATCATGGACCTGAGTGTGATTCAAAAGAAAACTGAATTCATGGTTCACTTACTGCCACCTTTATCATTCAAGTACAGTTTACAGTAAAGCTTATGAGTTATATTACACATACTGATACACTTGGTCCTCAAATGAAAGTGGTCTGTGTAAAATATATTCATATTCTGTATCTTTCCAACAAACCCTATCAAGACTCACTGAAGATTTCAATCTATCAAATTATCTTGACTCTACAGTCACAGGTCAATAAATAAGTAAAGGTTACTCCCACAAAACTAAAACCTTGTTTTGAATAGTGGTTTAAACACTTTCAAAGATACATCTCAAGTTGTTGAGATAATGTTTTGTTAGTGTTATTTGTGAATTCATGTTAAATCTAACCTGTGACTTCCTCTGGTTAATGTAGGTAT